>VDFB02053730.1:0-114881 GCA_007258455.2 Sequoia sempervirens
TTGAGGCCTTATTATGAGATGAAAATATAAGTTATGAAGTATTCCTACCATAGGTTTCAATATCATAAATATCATGGTATTCATCAATGAAACTTGGGGTTTTAAGCAATTTTGCATAATGAATTTTTTTATCCGACATTGCTCTAGTGGTACTACTAGTAGACATGCTTATACAATGTGCAACTATGAATTCCCTATTTGTCCTCATTTTTTCTTAACTCTTGTCTCTTAACCATAAACCCAAACTTCAAAGTTTGACAAAATAATATTTTAAGAAACATCAAACGATGAAACGTAGCCACATGAATTCTTTCACTTATCCAGATTTTAATTCTTGAAAAGATTAATATTGAGAGTCGTGGAAACTAGGTTACTAGAATGGCTTTGTTGGAAGTGGAACTGTGGAACACATAATAGGGTGGTGCACTGCAATGAGCAAACTGAAGACTGAAATCTCCCCATGTGCTGACCTTCTCACTTAAAAATAAAATCACTTAGTAGTAGAAAGTGTTTTTTTCCGAACATTAAAGTGAATGAAACTAAAACATCTACGTGTTGCTTTTAGACTAAACAATTAGTACATGGATGACAACATTTAAAACAAGCCATTTAGTCCTACATTGACAACAAATTCTGAATTGTTGATCTTTGTAAATCTAACGGTTATAGGGTGATTCTAGAGGTTTAAGTTTGCAACCCTAGCACTCTGTGCATTTGATTCTGGAATGCAACTATAACCATACATCAAATTTTCATTGAAGGATTGAGTAATTTATGATATTAATAATAAACATGTGTTTTAAAGTTGTTTTAACCAAGTTAATGTGCTAGGATTGACATCAAGGCCTTAATAAAATGAATTACAATGTCACATTAATAGCACAACCATTTACTTTATTACAACTGAATTACAATGTCACATTATTACATAGTACAAATACAAATGTAAGCACAAGTGCCAAGCTTATGCTAGACCGCTAGTGAAAACATAAATGTAATACATGTTTCTCTGAAAATAAATGGGACTTGTTGGGTCAACCATGCGCTCTGAAAATAAATGCATGGGACTTGTTAGGTCAGCCATGGGCTCTGAAAATAAATGCATGGGGAACAAGGGGCCAATCAAATTAGGGAAATGGGAGTTGTGAAGATACAAAATGTACTTATCCCCTTTACAAATCAAAATCATGCAGAAGATGAGGGGTTGTAAAATTGCTCCCATCTTCTACTTGTAGCTTCCATGCACTGGGAGAGCACTTATGTCCATCAGATCTCTTCATCCTGGATCAAAACCTATCTAAGAAGTCAAGTGAACCAAATCAACTTCTTTCCAATTCCATCTATTCTGAACTTGAAGGAAATTGGTCTTTTACTCTATAACTACATAACTTGAGGAAGGAGAATTTAGAGTATCCCCAATAATACTGCATCATCTTCTTCCTGAATCCTTATTAACCCTACAAAATGAAAACCCTTATGACAATTCAAACATTGCACTAGATAGTATATCCTTTAGCCTTTAACGAATGATTTTAGTTGTGCTCACTATCCTTATTTATGGGACAGTAGTGTCGCCAATAGTACCACTACTAGTCTGGTCCCTATGTGCACCTCACATGTGTCACATGTGAGGTTGGGTATAGTCATAATCATGATTCTCGTAAACCAAAAAACCAACCTAATTAATTTGTGTAACTTAAGCCTTACATTTACAATTTAAATGTTTAATTTGATTAACATTTGGACTCTAATAACCTGGCTACATACAAAATGTACCTCAAGCTGACAAGCTGTTAATTGTCAAAATCACCAGTGCCACTCAAACGATATGAAACCATTACAAATCTTGTTTCACTAGATCACTGGATTATTGATATCATCATCTATGATTCTACAGTACATTGTGTAGTTTTCAATATAAAGCTATCCAATCAATCACTCTAGATGTTCATATGGTATTAATCTGTGCCACCACCGGCAGTACCACAGCCACACTTTCTTCAAGAACTAAGATATGGAATTAATGAGTGATGAGCCTGATCTCGCCATGTGTCTGCATCTAATGGTTCTACTGTGATTTCAGAGGTTTCAATTTGCAAATATAGTGCTTTAGAGATATACTTCCAGAGTGCAACTATAGCCATCCATCAAAAATTCATCCAACGGTTGTGGATATACTAATTTGCGCTGACATCTGGCAACATATATAGAATATCCTTCGTACATATGGAAGATTAAGTTTTTAAGCCCTGGTCCTACATTCTTCCTAGGTGGTCCCTCTTTTAAAAAAAACTTCATGCACATGCATATTTTTGCCACTTAAGTTCTTATATTGCTCATTGCTTAAATCCTTCAACCCATCGGGTTCATTACCGTGATGAGTGATGAACCTTGATCACGCCACGTCTCTGCATCTAACAATTCTAGTGTAATTCTAGAGGTTTCAATTCACAAATCTAGTGGTTCAAAGATATACTTCCAGAATGCAACTACAGCCGTCCATCGAGGATTCATCCTACAGTTGTGGTAATATTGATTTGCATTGAGATCTCACCATTGAATTTTTTTATTAGTTTGAGATTATGCTATTTCACCAATGTTTTTTCTTATTCATTTGAAAATAGGTTTAATTCGCCAATGAAAATATTTTTTTAGTTTGAAAAAATAAATTAATCGCCAACAAATTTTTTGCTTTTTTTTAAAACAGGTTTAATTCGCCAATGAAAATATTTTATTGGTTTGAAAATAGGTTTTTAATCACAAATGAAAATATTTTATTGGTTTAAAAAATGTTTCAATTCATTAGGATTTCCCATAGACTTCGAGCGGTTAGAAAAGATTCACCATTCGAGATTTTTTTTCCTGAAAAATAAAAAAATTGCCACTAAAATTAATATTTTTATCGAGAAGTATACACACCTTCGTCGAGGGGGGGTTTCTTAAAGTTTTCCTTGTCTTACACATGCATATATTGAAGATATCCATGTGCTAGAGGCTTCATTACTTGGGTGGTTGTAAGCACTTTCTTTATTCTCTTACTTTATCATTTACTTTACTTCATTTCAGTTCTATTGTAGTCTAGTACTTTCCCGCATTCTAAGATTTTAGCAATCAAAGTAGAAGTAGTCGCTTTGTGTTCTTTGTGATAAACTCGCTTTCTAGTCCGTACGAGACACTAGCACACCACGCTATCATCCTTATTCTGTGTTGCCATCCTTTATCTGAGAGCTTATCATTTTTTCTAGAAAACCTCTATGACTACTCTTTCTAATTCTAGAGCTCTCATTGTGTCCCTTGAGGTAATTTAGTGTAGTTCACCCCTTGGGAATCTCTTGAGAATAAAGAGACTCATGAGTAGTGAACCCCCCTTCTCTATAGGATCAACAAGTCATAACTCAAGAAAAGAATAAAAGCAGAGCTCCGATGAATGAGCTATCTTTAAAAGGAGATCAAGAATCAAGAGACATAATGGAAAAAAAAGGAAGATCAAGACAAGTCCCTTATCCAAAATAAAATATCTACATGGAAAAATAAAAAATGAAAGAAGATTAAGACAAGTCCCTTAGCCAAAATAAAAAGATATTGGACAAATCATAAATGAAAGAAGATCAAGATAAGTCCCTTAGCTAAAATAAAAATCTATTGAACAAATCAAAAACAAAAGAAGATCAAGACAATTCCCCTAGCCAAAATAAAAATCTATCGGACAAATCAAAAATAAAATTCAAGAGTGAAAGCAAGAAAAAGTTGATCTCCAAGTATGCCTCTCCATCAAAAATCACTAGGGGCATCTATCAAGGATAAAAGTCGAAAAAAGAGTTTGTTGATCCAAGGTCTCCATCCATGCCACTCTCACTCATATCATATATTCCATTCCACCCATCCATGTTCACATATCTATCATATCACATCATTGGTCATGTTTTTCAATGGACCTTTGACGAAGACCCCTTCACGTACTATAGCTCATCAGTCACCCAAGCTCCTTTTTGTCTGAAGCCTAATAGCCCACGTAGTGTACACATTAGGGATCATACCATAGCCACTTTCATCTATCACATCTATTGTCCTTCATACTTGCCACTTACACTTTGTATCTCGATTGGGTCCTTTCATCCAACACGGTCATCCACACAGGATTGGGGCATCATCAAGGCAGTCTATGGATCTAGTGCTTATCAATTCTATACCTATCTTTAGAGCACTAGGCTAAAACCTAAAAAAATACAAAAAAATGGAAAAAGTCCTGAAAAAATACAAAAAAATGTAAAAAATGAAAAAAGTAAAAAGAAATCAATTTGTTCAATGGTGGGGTTGGGGCCCTACCTTGGTTGGCTAAATCTTTCCTATAGCAGGAGGTTGGTCACAAGTTCTAGTCTCCCCCACCCCCGTGGTACCGAAGGGCGTGTAACACCAGCGCCGCCAGTCACGTTAAAAAGTTTACCAGGCGCACCTGCAGTTTATAGGGGGTCGTGCTACCCGATTCCTGCAGTCTAAAAATAAATAAAAATTGTTCAATGGTGAAAACCACTTCGGTGGTGCCTTGAGCAAACTTACCATGGTGAAAATCGAGAAATCGGTGCCATGTGTAGAGGATTTACACCTCTTTCCTTTGGAGCTCCACTTGATCTTTCCATCCCATTTCCACTCACCCTCCACTTCATAATGACCTTTTCACACTCACCATGGCTTGTGAATTGTTCAACATTCCCCTTGCTTGCTCGCTTCACCATGCATACTTGGTTGGTCCTATCCCTCACTCGGCAATTTCCTCAACCTTAGCTATGGGCTGGGATACTGAACATCTTGCGGTCAGAAAAACTATCCTCTGTCTTTTTGCTCGCTTGGGATTCATCTCTTTTTATCGTAAAATTTAGAAAATCCAAAAACATATAATAATTAGAAAATCCAAAAAAATTGAAATATTCAGAAACTCCAAAAAATATATATATTAAGAAAATCCAAAAAAATCAAATATTGCAAAAAACCAAAAAAATAAATATTCCAAAAATCTAAAAAATCAAATATTCCAAAAATCCAAAAAAATCAAATATTATGTAAAATCCAAAAATCACAGACATTCAACTCCAAAAAATATATTCAATTTCAATCATACAATCTTCTTTTCCATTCATTATAGCTTCTTGTTACACTTGTGTTTGTGAAAATCTGAGAGCACCAAATGCATAAATCAAGATCTTGGTGAATAGGAGAATGACAAAGTTAGTTTTGTTTTGAATGCATTTGTTTTTCATAGTTTAGTTTATATTTTTGCATGTGTTTTCATTTAAAAAAGGCTTCATAGTGTGGACACTGATTTTGGGTGTCCAAGATGCTCTAGCACTTCTAGGGTTTTTCACCTAAAAGGAGATAAATGGACCCAAAATGCTAATGTCTACACTCAAGATTAATGTAGAATGAATGCAATATGCCTAATTATGATGTCTAAATGGAATAAATTGAAAAAGAAATGATTTACTGATGCTAAACCTAAGAAATACAAAGTGTAGGAAAACACAGTGATGTATGCAAAAACACATAAGAATGCATGTAAATGATAACAAAATTAAACAAGACTGGAGAGGTGTACCTGGAATCTAAAGTCTAATGCAGAGAGGCTTTGGAATCCTACAAAGTTGATCAAGGAAATGTTGACTAGGACACTTACGCCAAGTTGGGCGACTTAGTCTAGTTTCAGGGAGAATCTGCTGAAACATGAATCTACCAAATGGGTACTCAGAAATGTAAAAATCAATTTTTAAGCCTGGCAATGGGACTAATTTTCCACATATGGTGACTTAGTCCACCTGGGAATTTCTGCAAATTCGAGGCAGGATCAGTAGCTTTCGGTATGCACTTCCTTTTCTGACATATGTCTGGTCTAGATTCTGCAGAAATGGATTGAAATGGATCTTCAAGCTTCAATTAGGGATTTATTGACTTTCATGACTTTGCAACACCTTCTTGACACTTTCCTCTTTGACAAATCTACATACAAGACTTGCAAACACACATGCAAAGAGGGGAAAAAGGGTTAAGGGTTAGAGTATAGGGGTTTGTTGTGGTCAAACCCCACTTTGGTAATCAAACCCTATGAAATGAAATGAAATAAGAAGAGAATGATTAATAAACAACATGCAATGTCATAAACTTACCAAACCCTTGATGTAGAAATCTGAAGATATGCAATGTAGTGCTCAAATGGATGACTGGATGATTCTTAGAGTGTTTGAATGCTTGAGACTGATTAAGAGATTGATTGCTTGAGTGTTGGATGAATGAGGTGCAAAATGAGAGGAAAAACCCTTTATTTATACTTGATTTTCTCATATTTTTTGAAAATAACACATCACAAGCTAACCTCAATAATAAGAGAATAAAATCTTGCCGGAAAATTGAAATTATTTTGATTTTTGTGCCCATTGGGACAAAGTCGCCCCAGGTGGCGACTTGGTCCCACCAGGGAAATTTAAATGGTTGTCGAGGATTAAAGTGTATTTAATAAGGTTTAATAGGAATATTCTCAAAAATACACTTAAGTATGGCCAAAAAGTGAATTAAGAGGTCATTTAAACATGAGAAAGGGTTGAATTAGTGATGACAAGTCTAGAAAAGTGTGAGAGTTTGTTACAACTCCTTACAACACTTTGAAATAAAACTTGGTAAATGATAAAAAGGGGTTATTTAAGTGATTTGTAATGAAAGGGTCCTAGAAAAGTGTGGAAGTGGGTTACAACACTTCGCAACACCTATTCAAGGCATCCTAGAAGTCTTAATGATTCACAAGGGTCCAAGACCTAATGTGATCATGTTGACCACATTGCAACATTAAATATAGGAAAAATCAAGTCAAATTACATAAGAGAGACTCAAATGAGCATAAAAAATGTCAACTATACACTTTTTGGTGACACCTTAAACCCCCACTTTAGTGAGAGGATGAACCTGCTTCAAACTCACACTAAAGTAGCCCAACATGTACATCAAGAGGGATCCAAATACACTCATGCTTGTAAGATGAGACAACAATAATCAAGAGGGATGATCAAGCCCACAGGATAATGATCCCATGGCAAACCAAACATAGACACAAAGGAGCACACATGGAAATGATAAAAAAAAAATGAAAGAAATCTTCGATCATTTTTCCAACTAGTTGTGGATCAGATCTAGGTTGTTTGTTAGGAAATAAAATACATACTCTCTCTAGGGTGATGAAACTCATGGTTGTCCATTGGGTGAGAAGGTCCAAAAGGTGAGAAACATACACTCATGGTTGGTATGCACTCACAAACACGTAGGTGGCTATGGGAAAAAGTCATGCCTCAGAATGGGCTTCCTGCTCAACCATACCAAAGTTAAATACCTCCTAATAACTTTAATAAGGCACCATAAAGGAAAATGTCGTTTCGTGCTTCATGAGACAAGCAAATCTTCATCTGCTTAGAACTCATGAAAAAATGTGATGGCACCACAGGCATGCAAGCTATGTTATGCAAGGTGGCCATATAAATGCAAAATGCAACATGCATAAGAATGTTCAAAGAATTCTTGCTTAGTTCATATGAGGTCTTTAACTTAGGGAACATTGTGTCTAATGTCTCCAAGAGAGGATGAATCAAATAATAAAATATTCACAACTTAGGGGATGCAGTGTGTCAAATCAGACCACCAAGAGGAATGTAATATGCTGAGATAGATCACGCTCATGAAATACATCACACCCAATGTCATCCACAAATCAACAAACACATTGTATAAAATAACAAGGCTGCATTAAGAACCAAGAAAAAGAGAAAATTGCAAAATGAATGATGCCAATGTATGCCCCCACTTTAAAGGAATTGCTACACACCGTCTTGTGAGCAATTACTTTAAATTAGTCAATGAAAAATGCAAATAAGAAAGAAGACATGAGATCCAACTTGGAAAGCCCTATGCCAAGTCATACGTTTCTGAGTAAGGCTATGTCATGTGAGAGAAAGGAAAACAAAAAGAAATGGGTTTCCCCCAAAATGAAAACACCAAAAACATAAGGGATCTATGGATTTGGGGTCAGTATGTTTGTTGTTGCAATGTTTTGTAGAGAGCTCAGAATTTTCATCATTCCCAAAATACATGGAACCAGAAGAATGACACAAAGAGAGTAAAAAAAGAAAAAGAAAATCTATTTTGGGTCAACATGGAAGAGACATAAGATTTCTCAACACTTTGTATCATCCCCTAAAGGAAAACATAGAAAGCGAAAAGGAAAATGGAAAGACCTTGTGGGTCAGCATGGAAGAGACATAGGGCGGCTCAACTCTTTGCATCATCCCCAAAAGGAAAACACAAAAAGAGAAAAAGAAAATGGAAAGACCTTGTGGGTCAACATGGAAGAGACATAGGGCATCTCAAGGCTTTGTGTCATCCCCTAAAGGAAAACACAAAACAAAAGTGAAAGGAAAAAGTATTGTACGACATAAAAAAGAATGAAGGTACAAATAGAAGAATGCCACAAAGAGAGGATAACATCAAAAGTCACGTTACGGGGGAACACAATACACACATACAAACACAAAAGAAAATAAAATGCAAAAGACTAGTAAGGCAGATACAATTCAACCATCTAACAAGTCATATGCCTCCCAATCATGTTTGAAAGGTGGACAACTAGCTAGAGGGACAAGAGCAAGGGCCGAACTAGGTGAAATGCCAGGTTCTACATCTGTTATAGGAATTTAAGCTTGTGGAAGAGGAAAATAATGTATTCAGATCATTATGCACCTCTTTGTCTATTTTAGTAATCTCATCATTGTTATCCAGATTAATCATGACATGAGGACAGATGATAATGTCCAATGACGAGTGTATTATGAGTTGTGTTTGTTGTATGGGATCTTGTTGTGATTGGGGAGGAGGGTCGTCATGCATTGCTTCTATCAAATGTGGATGTTGATTTTCTTTGTTTTCTTCAGTTTGTAATTAACGAGCAAGTAGACGACGTCGATGCCTACGCTCCCTAGCGCCTCAGTTTCTCTTTTGTGTGGTTATAAGAGTGGGTTGATCCACCATAGGCTCTTTTTCTAAACTAAGGGGAGGAACATAAGGAACCATAGGAGGTGGGTCAATCACTTTCTCTTTTTCTTTATAAACTTGTTTTATACAAGGAGGCAATATGGGGTTGTTATCATTATCATGTGGTCGTTTGGATGATGTGGGGGAAGTTTCGAGTGTTGGTTGAGTTTGATGGGTCAGTTCTTCTTTAGGTTGAAGCATTATTTCATATAGGATAGAAGTGTCAGGAGTGGATGGGGACATGTTGCAGAGGGACAATTCAGCAATTTTCTTTGCTTTAAACTTTTGGTAAGAAATGAAAAAGAAGTATTTGCAAGGCATAATAGGTTCCATGGGCTCAGGCCAAAAGGCTTCTAAGGAGAATTTTCCTTTAGAAGACAAAGGATTAAATCCACTTTTGGTGAACAGTGAATATGTCATTGTCAAGCAGAAACTTTAAACATTTGTGTATGACTGGAGGGACAACTTTCATCGAGCAAAGCCATGGATAGCCTAGCCGTAGAAGAAACTGATCTGATTGTGGGATAATAGAGAATGTAACATCCACTATCTTAGGTCCTATCTGTATTGGAAGAACAATCAATCCTATCATAGGGAAAGCAAAACCATTGTATGTTTTGATCCATGCTTTTGGTTTATCATAATAATCTTGATAAAGATCATGTAATACTAAAAATTCCTCAGTGATCACATTCTCGCCACAGGTGGGATCTATGAGTATCCCATTAGTGGGCTTATCATAAATATGACTGACTATGTAAAGAGGACCATCGAGAAGATTCAAAAGGATATCCTTAGAAGAAAAAGTAATATCAAGAGATTTCTTAGATTGGCCCTTACGAGGGACAATGTCTATCACACTTTCCATTTCCTTTATAGGATCAATAGTAGTGGTATCTAGAATAGGATCATGATGCTCAATAGTGGTATGAACATTCATGACATCATTTTTTTCAGTTTCACTAGCTTTGATGAATGACACATTATGTTTGGGCATTGGATTGGTAAAAATTTGCAAATTTTGATTGGGTGGGGCAAGACATATTGCCTTTAACGTTAACATTTGAAACAGATAGATGGCCAAAATCAATGAGGTCTTGCACAAGGTGTTTAAGACGTTTACACTGTTCTGTGTCATGTCCATTTTATCTATGATAATGGAAATAAGTGTTAGGTTGAAAGGTTGGAAGAAAAGGATTAGTAGGATCCAGTGGTTTAACGGTAGGTAAAGTAATCATTTGTTGCTATATAAGTTGGGATATTGTGTTATGAAGAGTGTTTGGTAGTGGTGTAAACTGTCATTTTGGATCTCCATAACTATAAGGTATCACAACTTTAATAGCTGCCACTTGGTTGTTGATAGGTTGAGTTGGTTGTTGAGGGGGATTGAACTGTAAGAACCCTTTATTTGGTTTTCTAAATGGTTGTGAATTGTTAGGGTTGACAGGTTCAAAGTTTTTAGTTCGGCTAGTAGTGGACTTGGAATCATGACTACTAACCGAATTGTGATAGTCACAAAGGGTTGTGCATAAATTCATGAAAGAGGGAAATTTCATCATTGTCAATTTATCTTGAATTTGACTTTGTAAATTTTCAATGAACATCTTTTGGAGATGCGGATCAAGAATCTTGACATCAAGTTGGGCATAAAGTGACTGATAGTGTGAGATGAAATCAATTACTTTTTCATCCACATTTTATTTGCATCTCATTAAATCAACCAATGTCTTCTTTGGATTCATATGCACTTGAAAATGACTTATGAATGCATCAACTAGTTCATTGAATGAACAAATTGAATTGTTTGGTAAGGATGAAAATGACTCTAAGGCAGTGTATTTTAAAGTCCTAGGAAACAATTTGGCCAACAATTTATCATCAAGGACAAAGTCAATGCATAAGGTTGTGTAAGCATTAACATGATTGGTAGGATCGCCCTTTCTTCCATACTTCTCAAATCTAGGCATTTCTATTCCTTGCGGCATCGGTGTTCGTAGGATTTCCAAAGATAGTGGGTTGCTTTAGACATAATAGGTGGGTGGTCCATTCTAGTTTTGGTTGATGGTGGATATTTGTTTTTGCATGGAGGAGATGATTTGGAAAAGTTGTGTGATGAGAGGGTTTGTGTAAGTGGTATGAGGTGGAAGGGAAAGTGGTGATGGATGTATGTAGCGGTAGGGAAAGTGAATGGAATGCTAATAGATGGTATGGTGGAAGAGGAGAAAACATTCAATGCCACATAAGAATTAGGAATGCTAGCAAGAATAGTTGAGGAAGGTATCACATTACTAACATATTGCATGCCTGTTGCAACTTGGGGAGTGGTGTAGGTAGGTATGGATGCTACTGTGGAAGGAGGAGTGTTAAGTCCTCCTTGACTAACCACTATGTTTGTTCGTTAGGATGTGCTAGAGGTGGAAGGACCATGTTGTATATCTCAGCAATTTTTTTCATAACGTTTAAGCCTTCGCCACTTTCAATCAGGTGATGTATATTTTCTATAGCAGGAATCGCAGTGGTTGAAATGTTTTCAAGACACAAGTTTTGTTGCAGATGTGCTAAATCCTCATGAATGTTAATGGCTTTGTCTTGCGGGATGTGATCACTTGATGTGTCAAATTGCATGTTAGTGGAAGGCACAACATTATTAAGGGTATGGTCCATGCCTAGTGTACTAGTTGTAATACTAGGAGTAGAAGCGTTAGACAATCCAAGATCTACAACGAGTGTATTATCATGGGATAACATGAGTCTTGAGCTTCTTCTCTCTAAGGTATTAGCAATAGGGAACCAAACACTCATGCAAAGGTTTCTAAATGCCTATGAATTGAAATACAATGAAACGAAGAGCAAGAAAATGCAAATAACTAGGATTCTAAAAATTGTAACTGAAATGCAATAGCATAAAACAGAAATGTAGAAAATGTACAGAAAATGCCATAAATTATAGTGCCAAATGTGTAGAAGGACTAAGTTGCCCTGTGTGGTGAATTAGTCCTGGAGTGATGATTTTTTTTGTGATTTTTCAGAAATTTTAAATGCAATTTGATGTTTTTCAGGTTTGCAAGTGCAACTACAGTATGAAAATGCAAAATATTGTTGTTTTCCAATGAAATATGATGCAAAAATGCAATTTAGATGAACTTTTCACTAATTTTTAAAACCCTATGATGCAAATTAAACAATGCAACACCTAATGCAATGTTGATGCAAGTTAAACCTAGGATGCACTTGAAATCAAAAGAAAAAATGTTCAAAAGTTAGTTTCACAAAAATGTGGACACTGATTTTGGGTGTCCAAGATGCTCTAGCACTTCTAGGGTTTTTTTGCCTAAAAGGAGAGAAATGGACCCAAAATGCTAATGTATATAGTCAAGATTAATGTAGACTAAATGCAATATGCCTAATTATGATGTCTAAATGGAATAAACTAAAAAATAAATGATTTATTGATGTTAAACTTAAGAAATGCAAAGTGCTGGAAAACACCGTGATGTATGCAAAAACACCTAAGAACACAAGTAAATGATAAAAAAATTAAACAAGACTACAAAGGTGTACCTGAAATTTGAAGTTTGATGCAGAGAGGCTCTAGAATCCTGCATAGTTGACTAGGAGACTTACGCCAAGGTAGGCGACTTAGTCCAGTTTCAAGGAAAATTTATCGGAACAGGAATTTGCCAAATAGGTACTCGAAAATGTAAAAATCAATTTTCAGTCCTGGCAATGAGACTAATTCGCCATAGATGGCGACTTAGTCCACCTAGGAATTTTTGGAAACTGGAGGCAGGATTCTGTAGCTTTCGGTATGCACTTCGTTTTCTGATAGATGTCTAGTCCAGATTTTGTAGAAAATAGATTGAAATGGATCTCCAAGCTTCAATTAGGGCTTTGTTGACTTTGATGACTTTGCAACACCTTGGCACTTTCCTCTTTGAAAAATTTGCATACAAGACCTACAAACACACATGCAAAGAGGGGGAAAACGGTTAAGGGTTAGAGTATAAGAGTTTGCCTTGGTGAAACTCCACTTTGGTAATCAAACCCTTTGAAATGAAATGAAATAAGAGAATGATAAATAAATAACATGCAATGTCATAAACTTACCAAACCCTTGATGTAAAAATCTAAAGATATGCAATGTAGTGCTCAAATGGATGACTTGATGATGCTTAGAGTGCTTGAATTCTTGAGAATGATTAAGAGATCGATTGCTTGAGTGTTGGATGAATTAGGTGTAAAATGAGAGGAAAAACCATTTATTTATACTTGATTTTCTAATATTTGTGTATGTGTAAGATCATCATGGAAAAAATAGGCCCTTAAGTGGCAATGAAAATTTAGAAAAATCAGAGTTAGGCAACTTGACGTAAAAATTTGAATAAGTTATCTATATTATTTCAAAAATATGTTGAAATAGAATATGTAACAAATTGAATGTAGTTTCTAAACTACTAGATTTATTTAAAAAATAAAATTTATTTGGTGAAAATTTGAAATTTCAATGCGGTAGTACTTAAATTTCATATCTAAAAAATAAGAAGTAGGTGTTTGTTTGACCACCCTAACCACAATAAAATGATAATATTTTTTTATAATATTTTAGATATAAGTAGAGGACTCATGTCCCGATGTGATGCATATTTTTTTGTAAATTGTTTCCAAGTAAATAATTAATTATGAATTTTTTATTACATCTTTTAAAAAATTTAAAAAACTCGTCTGACCACCTTAACTTGGTCAAAACTTCATGAAATTCATTTTTTTTTAATCCTATATTATGTGAAGCATAAAATGTGATGCATGTTTTAGATTCAAAAAACGTGATACCGTTTGAAAGCTGAAGATGTTTTTCAATCAGCCTATCAATAAGGACTTTAGTCATAATTTAAATAGAAAATAAATAATTATTATTTATTAAATTAAAAGTAAAGCATAATTTATATAGGTGGGAAGCTGAGAATCTCCTTTGAAAACCCTTTTCATTTCATCAATTTTAGGTAAAAAAAGTCGTCTAGCCACATACCCATCATATCACCACTTTTTGGCCCACCATGATCCCGCACATATCCATTTCTCAAAAATAACACATCACAAGCCGACCTCAAGAATAAGAGAATAAAATCCTGCTAGAAAATTGAAATTATTTTGATTTTTGTGCCTAGTGGGACTAAGTCACCCCAGGTGGCGAATTGGTCCCACCAAGAAATTTTAATGGGTGTCGAGGATTAAAGTGTATTTAATAAGGTTTAATGGGAATATTCTCAAAAATATGCTTAAGTATGGCCAGAAAGCGCATTAAGGGGTCATTTAAACATGAGAAAGGGTTGAATTAGTGATGACAAGTCTAGAAAAGCGTGAGAATTTGTTGCAACACTTTGAAATAAGACTTAGTAAGTGATAAAAATGGGTTATTTAAGTGAGTTATAATGAAAGGGTCTTAGAAAAGTGTGAAAGTGGCTTACAACACTTCACAACACCTTTGCAAGACATCCTAGAAGTCTTAATGATTCACAAAGGTCCAAGACCTAATGTGAACGTGTTGACCACATTGTAACATTAAATCTAGGAAAAATCAAGCCAAAGTCCATAAGAGAGACTCAAGTGAGCATAAAATATCAACTATACATTTTTTGGTGACACACATTGATGTTATGTTGAAATTCTAATTTTGAGTTTATAGATTTAAATCAGCTTTTTCAAATTTTAGATCACCACACAACTTTGAACTTCAACAAAATCAAAATGGGCCATGATTGACAATCAAACAAACATTGCAACATAGCTACCAATCTATCTTGTAAATCCAACCAAACACAAACTATGACAAGAATTTCAATTTTACATGGAAGCATGATGCCTGCTTGTTTGTCGATCTTTGATTATTTTATAATTTTTATCTTTGGTGGCATGTCTTTTAGCTTCTCGAGGATGTCTTGGACTAGAGAGGCAAGGATGGGGCATGTTCACTTGTTTATTATCTGTGGATTGTTTCTTATTCACGAGATGACTCATCTTAAGACATGGTTGTCTAAAATCATCGACGACATATGAGTCTAATTTGGATGAGAGTAGTCATTGTCTGATAGTGTCTTCCATGCAATAAGTATTCAGGTCATCTAAGGTCCTTATACCTAGATGCTTATACTTCACTACTAAATAAAAATGCAAACAGTATTCAAGTCATCTAGACGTTCATGTTATCTAGACGCTTATACTAATTTACGACATAATAAGCTCTATGATGATAAAGCACTTTGTAAAGCACAAGAAGCAACCTTCATTTCCTTCATATCTCTTTTCATCCATAATTTCTTCCATCATTTCATTTTCTTCATGCTCCTTATCTCAAAGGGTAATTAATAGCTTTATCCATCTTCTAATCCAAATATCAAATCAATCAACCTGCTTTTAGCATGGGATTCTAATGCTCCTTGATCACTCAATCTATTAATCAATCATTATTTTGCGCTAGCATCAATCTCAATCAGCTTAATCAGCTCATCAACCCAGCTAAACTGGTCATTTCCATCAATTTTTTAGTTACGCCCATCAACTGTGCATTTTCATCAAATGTGCATCTATAGTTAATCACTGGTGCAATATCAATCATCTAATCATTTTCCCATAATCTATCGAGAGATCAATCTTATTACAATCCACGCAATCAATCTCTCGAGGGGGCATATCATCCTTATCATCATCCTTACTAGGATATCCTTGGGGCATGTATCAGTTAATCAATTCTTTTTCTTTGAAACAATGTGATAGGATGCATTGTCTCAAAGAGGGGAAAATGTAGAGACTCAAAATTCTTCCTCACAATCATCCTACTTTTTGTCTATTAATTAAATGGATGTTATTATCCATTTAATTAATTCATTTAATATATTTCTCTATTTTCATTAATCCACTTAAATCATTAAAATATTATA
The DNA here is from genome assembly GCA_007258455.2 of Sequoia sempervirens. Lineage (NCBI taxonomy): Eukaryota > Viridiplantae > Streptophyta > Pinopsida > Cupressales > Cupressaceae > Sequoia > Sequoia sempervirens. The sequence goes on from VDFB02053730.1 coordinate 15,993, forward strand.
AGCATTTATCCATCTGCATTTATCAATCATTTATCAACCATTTATCCATTTCATATTACTCCATTTACACAATCATTAAATTATCCATGCATTAAAAACATTAAATCATTCAAATTCACAAATCATTAACTCATTTAATCTTTATCCATTACATTTCCATTAAATCATTTAAATATATAAACCCATTTAATTAAAACACTCATTTACTTGAAAATTCACTTTAAACCTAACTCCTAAACCTCCACTCTATCATTATTCCATTTATTTATCTCTCTCATTTCCATCAATTTCATTTGATTAAAGAATATGGGATAATTATGCATTTCTCTACTTCATTCTTTTATCCCACATCTCTCCCACAACATGAATCCACCCTTTGAGGACATGTATAAAAAGCCTTCTCTTGTCAAAAAAGCACATTGAAATCTAATCATGCAATCCTTTCTTACATTCATCAAAGCTTCTTGTTGCACTTGTGCTTGTAAAAATCTGAGAGCGCCAAATGCATAAATCAAGATCATGGTGAATAGGAGAACTTGATGGAGTTGGTTTTCTTTTGAATGCATATGTTTGGTTTCACATAGTTTAGTTTTATGTTTTTCATGTGCTTTCATTTAAGAAAGGCTTCATTGATGTTATGTTGGAAATCTTAATTTTGGATTTATAGTTTAAAATCAATTTTTTGGTTTTCAACATATACAATAGTCATTATTATACATGAATGTGTGGGATTTTTCCATAGACCATGTTCTAGGTGCCTAAAAATATCCCACCATCAAAAGATCTAATCACTATCATCCAATAGAAGCATTCTAACAAAATGACCAAATTCTTAAAATATGACATTAACTAATCACTGTGGTGTCAATAAATAAAAGGATACATGATGATAAAAGGAAACACCAAGTGGTTACACTAGAAATAATTACTTGTTTTGGCTCAAAAAGAACTTACACTTAATACAGATGTTTGGGGATGCACCATTATACAATAACACATAGGACACAAAAATTTACCCAACACAACACCACAAGCATGCATGGTTAAGCTAGCACATGACACAATACAACATGGGGCACAAACAGTATAATCTTACATATTATAGATACAATAAGTTTTTTTTTATGATGCAAGACTGCGCTAACCCAAGGATGCCCCACATCATTGTGACCACCATTTTTATATAGCTAAGGTGAATACATTTTTTAAGTTCGTAAGCAAAAGGTCAATGCCACATTATAATTTCAAAACTATATATATTGGATCAAAACCATGTGTAGGGATCAATTTTGTAGGTGCATGCTTGAACTAGAATTGAATGCACATTATTTCTTAGTTTGTTATAGCTCCATAGCCTTGGATTTGATAACAAAAACTAAGATTGGATCAAGCAGTGTGAGTTACACCTAAACGTTGTCATATCACATACAAAGATAGTTAAGTCTCATAGTCATTCTTTATTGATTTGATAGTGTTCTTGTAAAGTCTTTTGAGAGTGAACTCCATCATTTATGATAGTTTGATTCCTAGTGTTTATTTGTATTTATTCACCTTAATCTACTCTAGAAAATAATATTTTATTTATTTTGAATATTAATATTTTGTGTAATTCTTGTTCCAAGAATCAATAATATCCATCATGTTCATTCTAAAATTTTTGGGAAAAATAAGAGAAAATATTATTCAAAAAGAAAAAGAAAAAAAGAAAAAATATTGAGAATCAAACTAAACAAATGAATAACTAGAGCTCTATCTACAAACTGTAGTCTAATTGTAAACCAACTTGAAAATTTTCAAACTTTCTTATAATTTCCTTGTTTTCGTATCCTTAGATCCATTAAATTCTTAAAAAGAAATTTGTTTATGAATTTTATTATTTAATTTTTATGTTTAAAATCAATATATTCTCTTAATAATAAAGTATAAATTTATTTACTTATAATTAATAATCTACTTTACTATTTTTTTAAAAATAAATATTATCACAATTAATAATATTATGTAATATTTTTAGTTACAATATCCCCAATATCTTTTAAAACCCCTTATCAAATTTCTCTTATAACTCCTCTTCAATTTAATTAAGTTGAAGTCTTCAATCTACAACTTTTAAAATAGATCAATAAAATTTAAACCAATTCACTTATAAAACTTCTAAGACTCCTTCCTTTAGCTATTCCTATAACACCACAAATGAACGGCATAAAATGGTATAAAAAATTTCAAGTACTTATTTCTTTTAAATCAGAGAAAAAAAAGTTCAAAAAACAAAAATAGTCAATTTTATATATATATATATCATAGTTCCACGGGGACGCGTCCCCCCCGAAAAATGGGCCGTCTCGGAGACGGGGACGTTTTCGAGACGCGGAGACGTAAGGGAAACGTCCCCCCGCCGTCCCCCCGCCGCCTCCCTGTCCCTCCGCCGTCTTCTGAACGTTTCCCTGAAAAGGAGACTTCGTGGCATCTCGGAGTCTTCTGGGCGTCTCCACTCGGAGTCTTCTGGGCGTCTCCAAGACTCCAAGTTTCCCACGTCCCCTATAAAATAATGATTTTTTAAAGAAAATTAAAAATTTACATAGTTTAAGTTATAACTTATAAATGAATATATTTTTTAGACGAGCTGAGCAATTTTCATTTTCATTTTTCACTGTGGCGACTGGCAACTGGCGGGAGACTGAGAATAGGAGCCAAAACTGATTCCACTGCAGGTCTGCAAGTCTTAACCTTCAAGCGAATTTTTGCTAACCAGGTAGGTTTTAGATTTCTATTTTTTGTAGCATTTTTATTTTATAAACCCCAAGCATTTGAAATTTCAAATAATGGACGCCTCAAAGAAGCCACGACACTGTGGAACGGGCGCCTCAAAGAGGTGCCCGTGCATGGACTGCGACCAGTCCATGCGTGGGCACCTCTTTGAGGCGCCCGTTCCAAATAAAAATAAATTAATTTTTTTTCAAAGTTTCATATGAATTTCAATTTTTAATTTTTAATTTTTAATTTTTATTTATTATTAATTTATTATGCCTTGCAAAATGTGGAAGCACAGGCAAGGCATGTGGACTGTTTGACAGAAATTAGAATGAAAATTAAAATGTGGAAGCACAGGCAAGGCATGTGGACTTCACATGCCTTGAATTCTATCAAATAGTCCACATGCATAGTTGGAACATTAGAATGAAAAGAAGCACAGGCAAGGCATGTGAACTGTTCGACAGTTCACATGCCTTGCCTGTGCTTCCACATTTTTTCATTCTATCAAACAGTCCACATGCCTTGCCTATGCTGTGGAAGCACAGGCAAGGCATGTGGACCACATGTGAGGCACATAATAATCCAATAAATAATTATAATAAAATAAATTAATAATAAATAAAAATTAAAAATTAAAAAAAATTGAACAATCAAACAGTTCAAACTTCACATGCCTTGCCTGTGCTTCCACATTTTCATTTTGATTTCAGACTTCAGTCAAACAGTTCAATTTTGTGACTGTCAAACAATTCACATGCCTTGCCAGTTGCCTGTGCTTCCACATTTTGATTTTCTTGCTTGTATATCTTGCAAGCAGCAATATTGCAATTCATGAGACCACATTTCTTTCTAAGTTTTACTGTTTTAGTCTTTTAGACTTTTAGTATATACTTTATAGGTTTGATTTTTTTTTTTTTTTTGTTTACATCATAAGTCTGATTATTTTTTATTTTTTAACATTGTTTTTGCAGCATAATCATCATAATGAGTTCACACAACATAAGTGATGATGAACCAGACATTCAAAGTGCAAATGATTCATCAGATGATCATGATCCTGACTTTCAAATAGGAGGGGAGGTTGAGGGTGAAGTTGAAGCACAAGAACAACATGGCTCAGCCTCGAATACTCAAACTACCACAAGTTCCATTGGTAGTAAAGCTAATAGCTGCCCTTTAGAACTCCTTCAAGAATGGGCCAAGGGCCCCTTTGATCCAAAAAAACCTTTAAAACAATTTGCATCCAAGATAGTAGCAAAGCTTGGGGCAACTGGGGGCACTAGATTATGGAAGTGTCACATGTGTGAGCTTACATGGTTTGGCAGCATTACAAGAACTAATGCACATTTTCTTCTTGTTCGAGGCAAAGGTGTAGATGTATGCAAAGCTGTGGCAAATAATTTGAAGTACAGAGCTGAAATTTTAAAATTATGGGGTTGTAATGAGGATGAAGTGCCTACATCTGCTACATTGCAACATAAGAGTTATATGGGTGATCATATTTCAGCAGTGTCTACTTCTACTTTGCAGAGTCAAAGGCCACCAAATCCGTTCAGTTCAAGTTTAGCAGAGCCTAGGGGGAAATGTAAGATGGCATCTTCACAACCTATAGCAAGTTTATTCAATGTGCAGGCAAAGGATGAGACAGATGATGCCATTGGCAAATTCTTCTTTGCCAATGGCATTCCATTCCACGTGGCTCGCTCTCCTTATTATAAGGAAGCTGTGTCAAAAATAATAAGGGCAGGACAATCATATGTGCCACCAGGGGAGAATAAATTGAGGACAACAATCTTGGATCAAAACTATTCCAAGATTAATATTTTGATGGAGAAGATGAAGAGAACCTGGGTCACAAGTGGATGCAGCATAGTCATGGATGGGTGGACGGACATTAGGCATCGTCCACTCATCAATATCATCGTCACATCTGTAGCGGGCCCTTATTTCCTTAGGGCTATTGATTGTTCAGGGCATAGCAAGGATGCCCATTATCAGTTTCAGATCCTCAAGGATGCTGTAGAGGAGGTTGGGCCACAAAATGTGGTGCAGGTAGTGACAGATGCGGCCCATGTGTGCAGAGCTGCAGGGAGGTTGATTGAGGCAACCTATAGACATATTTTCTGGACTCCTTGTTGTGTGCATGCTATGAATAATGCACTTAAGGACATGGGTAAAATCAGCTGGATCAAATCTATTGTCAGTGATGCTAGAGATGTGCAGATGTTTATCTGCAACCATCATCATTCACATGCACTTTTCAGGTCCTTCTCCAAGAAGGAATTCCTGAAGCCTGTAGAGACTCGATATGCATCATACTTTATTCTCTTGGAGAGGATGCTTGAGTTGCAAGAGCCATTGCAAGTAATGGTAATGACAGCAGAATGGAACAGATGGCCTGAGTCGAAGACACAGCAGGGATTGAGGGTTAAGGAGGTGGTGAAGAATGATGTTTTTTGGGCTGATGCCAAATATATTGTCTCCATCATTGAGCCTGTCTTCAAAGTTATTAGATTTGGGGATTCTAATGCACCTTCCCTTGGAGAGGTATACGAGTGCATTGATTCCATGCTTGATCAAATGAAGGCTAAAGTGCGAGAGAAGGACCCCACAATGCAATTTTACACCGAGCATATTTATCCAATCATTCAACATAGATGGGAGAAACTCAACACTCCCTTACACATGGCTGCCTACGCATTGAACCCAAAGTGGTATGTGCCACGTCCCAGTAGAGTGACACCTATTGAGGATGATGAGGTGAAGGAAGTGTTCATAAAGGCCATTGACAAAATTTATGATCCTATAGAGGCCAGCTTGCTTCGTACTGAGTGGACAAAATTTGCTACTCTTTGGGGATATTCAGAGGCAGCCAAAGTAGATTTGGAGACTATGCCACAGGAGGACCCCAAGTTGTGGTGGACTATGCATGGGCCTAGATCTTTGATTACTACTCTAGCCATTCGTTTGCTGTCCCAGCTTTCTAGTTCTTCTGCTTCTGAGAGGAACTGGTCCACTTCTAACTTCATCCACTCTGTTAAGAGGAACATGCTCACTTCTAGGAGGGCAGAGAAGCTTGTGGCTGTCCATAGTGCCTTACGTCTCATTGATCGCAGCACAACTACATACAAGGAGAGTCCAGCAGACAGATGGGATGTAGAGCCAGAAGAGCCAGCACAGATAGATGAAGATGCTACACAGACAGGGCTGGTTGGTATTGGTTTAGATGAGCTTGAGCATTTGGGGTCCTCGTCCGATGGTTCCGATGATGAGGAGATTGGCATGGAGCTTGGAGTTGGAGATGATTAGATCATTAGAGGCATCATGCCATTAGCTATTTAGTATTTACTATTTAGTAATTTTAGTCTATTTTGTTTTTGAAGTTTGAAGTTTGAACACTGTTGTGTTGATAACTTGATACTTGATTGTAATTATGAATCATGACTATGAAATTTTGAAATTCAAATTATGAAACAACTAGTTCTCATTCCAATCACAATGTCTATTAAGTTACAACTTACAAGTTACAAGTATATTTTCATTTTAATTTTCATTGTTTCAATGTTCACTAGTTCAATGAAATCATTGCAATGTGTTTAAACTCTAAAATTTACTTATTTCTTAGGCTTTTACAGTTATACATCTTTTTATAACTAATTTTTCAAGTACTATATGTATTTCAGCGCACCGCCCCCCCCGCCGCCCCCCCGCCGCCGCCGTCCCCCCGCCGTCCCCTCCCCGTCCCCAAATTTAGGCCCCCGCGCCCCCGCGCCCCCGAGACCCGTCCCCTCCCGTGCCCCCGTCCCCGTCCCCGTCCCCGAGACTTGGTGGAACTATGATATATATATTCTTTTGCAAAATAGATAAAAATATAATAATCAAAACAAGTCTAAAAAGATTACATAAAGACTTCCAAATAGCAATAGCAGCCACGAAATTTAAAATAAGAAACAATCTAAGTGGTTTTTCACCAATCCATCATCACCAAAAATCAAGAAAATCAGTGAAACTTATGAATAGACCGCAATCAAAAATTGCATCAAAAAGATATTGAAAAAAATAGTAACTTATTCAGGAGATAAAGAATCCCAGATAGAAACTTTCCATCCTCAAACAGCAACAGAAACCCATGAGTAACTTATTCAGGAGATAACGAATCCCAATAGAAACTTTCCATCCTCAATCAGCGACAGAAGCCCATTTAACTAAACAATCGGCAGCATTTCTTTTAATCAAAATATCCCCGGTGGAGCAACAAATTTATCCAGATTGAAAAGAGAAAAACACAGAAACTGACTTCGAAGAAAATAAAACCCTGAAAAACCATCCTCACTTGAGAAAATAGCTGTTTCTTCTAAATTCCCACGGCTTCCCAACCCTTGGTGTTGATGAAGTTAAGCAAAGGAGAGTTTGACTGCCAGCGCAGGGATTGATGCGGAAGATCTTTGTATTTTTGACACCAAATCATGAAGCTACTCTCCGGCAAGAAAACCTCTACAGAGATACTGCGATCTTCGATCATCCTCCATACAGAATCTTCAAACTCCTTAAGGCTTTCTTTCTGTTGGGCATTCAGGACATCATGTTGAAGAGTGTTTAGGGCTTCTTCTACACGAGCCCAAAAGCAAGAGTCCTCAGTTAAGGATGCAAACTTTGTGCGGGCCTTCTTTCCTCTACTGCTGCGAGTTTGGTCTTTCTCTCTCATCCATTTCTCAAGTACCTCGTGGCGGTGGGGTCTAACCCCTGCTGATAGATATTTTTCTCTGTTGTCATCCTTTTGATAGTAGTATGCAATGTCCAGAGGCTCCATGAGTTTCCTATATGCATTGCCAGCATTAATCCATTTGTTCTGGGATTGGAAGTCGCTGGGTAATTGGTGCTTCTCGACCATCCCAACTATTTTATCCCAAAATGTTGCCAATTTTTCTCTATACAAATTTGCCTCAATATCTCTTTTCAGTTTTCTGTCCTTCACTTTGAAACAATCATAGTAGCCACGGTTGCTACTGCACGATTTGTACCATTCAAGCATTGCCATAGTGCTTTGGCTTTCGCTCAACTCAAAATTTAGTTTATCAATATTGGAGTCTTGTTTGTTTCTCATCTTCCCGGCATCTCTGAGGGCATCAAGTGCATCATCATTCTGCTTAAAAATCAAAGTTGATCAGTCGTAATGTCTAAGCAAATTAGATCATCTAAAAAAATAAATGGTAATTGTTAACAAGCAACAGATGCAGTTCAAACAGACAAAAACTCTAGTTAGTACCAAGACCATTTTGGTTTTAAGGTATGAGCCGGTATAAAATGTTAATATTAAAAGCATTGCCTGGATGGGTAAGAGATCGAAGTATCACCTCTAAGAATCCAGGGAATGGAGATTCTTCCCAATGCCTATTCTAGCTCCTGATGGAATTTTACTCCATATTAGTATCTCTTCTCCACTCTCTAACCAGCCTCAATCTAAATCTTAAAAGGTTGGGTCTCATATTTATATGAAAGTAAAATTGAAAAATAAAAGTATGTTTTTAGAAGTGGCTTTGAAGATTTCTTACATCAATTTTTTCAATTGCATTTTGTGATTAACACATTGGTATGTGTGGTCTAAAATAATATAAAAAATGAATTTAGAGTGTTATTTTCAGAAGAATAGTAAATCGTTCTCTGGACAAGAGAAACATCTACCCATCTTTTTTCTTCTATATTCTATGTTTTCCCCTGTTTTTCCAACAACGAATGGAAAGTGCAAATGGTTGCTTGGAAAATAGTCAGAAGTTAAAAAGCTTACAAAGACTGAGATAGACTAGCAAGTAAAAACTAGACTTGGAGAAAGTCTAATCATAAAAATATATGTTATTAAAATGTGAAAAAAAAAAAAAATCACTCTATCATAGATACAAAAGATAAATTGAAGCAATGAGATCACCTGAGCCCCAATGCCAATCGCTTCCAATTCCAGAGCTATTCCCATCTCAAAAGAATCTGAGATTGCAATTTGCTTTGCACTTTGTAAGTATTTAGTTATATCTTCCATTATCTCTTCCAAGAACTCGCCATAACCTGTGTGCTCTGAAATACAGGGACCTGCAATTCGATCAGAAGACAATCCTTGGTCGCTGCGCATGGTGTAATGTAGCATCTTCAGGACAGCTTCAGGGTCATCAATACAAGCTGCACCGGTCATTGAACAGAACATGTAAGTACCAGAGGGCCGATACGGACTTTTAGCAGATTCTGTGCACTCCAAGACATTTTTAAAAAGTGTCTTGGATGCCTCATGAATCGGAAGATCTGGTCCAGCAACAGAGTCAATGCCCATTATCCTCCTCCAGTGAGGCAAAAGTGATTTCAGAGGCTCAGCAATTGAGTCAAAAGGGGTAAGGAGCATCCGAGGAACAATGTCATGTTGAGATACCACATGACAAAATCTTCCAGACCAACCTTGGCGAGCAATCGCTTCCCCAAGTCTGGCATCTCCTACTAAAGGAGAGCCAAATGTAATGCAAAATTGAGAGGTGTTTTTCATCCTCTTTTCCAGAAACCAAAGAGCGGCCAGGGTTGCAACTGCACCTCCTAAGGAATGCCCCACAAATATAGTGACTTGTTCCTGTAAACCTCGCAGCTGATGGAACAAACAAATAAATATCATTATTTTCTATTTACAAACTAAGATCTATAACAAATGGGGCAAAACATGTTTTTTCGCTAATGACGCTAAATAATTGGTAAACAAGTCAGTTTTTGTGTTGCTTGATATTTTTCAGGCATGTGAGTGAGTGGTAAAGTTGGGTCATTATTAAGATCTAAGACTTGATTTTCTAGTTACCCAGTCATTAGAAAAGCAATAAAGCGGGCCAAAAAGCTTAGAGATCTGCTGTAAACTCTTATTGACTGAACCATGAAAATTAATTTACTGCTTGATATTCTTTTAAACATAACAGTGCAAAAACATAGAAGTGATGGAACTACTGATATGGTTCACAAAAATAAGGTACTTCTGCAATGTACAAGTATTCTAAGCTTTCCAGGTCTTAAATCTTAAATGTTTTTCAGTTATATTTAAAATAACCAATTCTTTATTCCTGACCTTGACCAACAAGTTCTTCCCAGTTAAAATTTACATTAATCTGTTAGATACCCTGCAGATTTTCCAGCTACTTGACATATATGATATATCATATGTTTCTGAGATTGTTTTTTCGGGTTTTTTTAATGGCATCTGCGTTTTGAGTTGATGAATTTACTCAATGACAGATTCCTTCAATACAAGAAAGTAACAACAATCATCATTGGTAATTATTACTGCAGTCAATTATGTTATTTCGAGCTTTTGATTGTGTTCGAATTTTTTCATAAAAAACTTGAACACAATAAAAATCCAGAAACAACAAAATTGGAGGTATTATAGATTGTGGAAATCCCATTGCATCACTACTGCAATGTCTTGAAGATAAGGTCAATAAATTTTCACTGATTCCTGCAGTTTAGATGAGTTTCAAACCATCTGACAATTTATAACAGAAGGATTCTTAGTAGAGACCTTTATCTACATTTCAAGAAAAGTAATACTGTCAAATTTTAAATAGCCGGTGATAATATATATGATTATGTGTGAAACAATATACATAGGCAAAACTCAAAATATACTTCAGTTTTTAGTCTGATTATTCATATACCCCATAAACCGACGACCCCAACTATAACACAACTACACAGGTTAACTACAGCTGGGTATGTGAGAATTATTGGAGGAATGGAATAACAATGGTTCTATATCACACAGCAACTTTATAAGATGGAGTTAAGGGTTTGTTTACCTGGGCTTCGAGATCCGGCAGAATATGCCGAATCCGGTTGAAAGCCCCTTTATGAACAACGGCCGCCTGACCATCATCACCCTTCAGGCTGGGATAGGAGACTGTTTCTGCGTTCTGGATATAGCACTTTTCATATCTGCCATCTCTGACTTCCATATAATGCGAAGAGAAAGTCACATATACTACACCTTCACCTTCATTTCTATTCAGAAGAAAAGTATTAATGTTCTCTGTATAAACATTATGTATCTCATTCCAAGACTGGTGTAGGATTCCACACGAAGAGAGAAAACTTGCAGTCTCCTGACCAGCAGTGAACCTAGAACAACAATTCTACAGATCAGCACAATGAGGGTATACAAAATCAAGTCTTAATGCTTTAAACCCTCCAATTTGAAAAAAAAAAAAAAACAACTATAAAAATCAATGCTTTTCTGTTAGACCAAGAAAGAAGGTTTGCTTATTCCTTTGTATACCCAACAAAAAAATCCAAGTGAAACAGTCATGGCAACTAGTTCTTTAAGGTCTGCCAATCATTTTACAATTAACAACAGAAACAAATGTCTAGCACAAGAAATGTCTCTAAACTCAAATAAGAATTCATGAAAACATGCTTACTGAGGGGTAGTTGATTCGAAATCCATGTAAGAATCCATTGTTTGCAACTTTCTGCTTGCTTTGCTTCAGATGTGTAAGCAAGGGTTTCGATTTAATGCTCATTTTATATATAGTGGTAATGGATGTTGTGCAAGAAAAAGTCATCAGCATCTAGGAAAACCTGTGGAAGAAAATGTCTTCCGAAGAAGGCACTGAGACAGAATGTGCAAGGAAGCATCCAAGAAAAAACACTACGGAAAGAGAAGTCTTCTGAAGAAAAACTCTCCGGAAAGAAAAGTCTGTGAAGAAGGCAATAGGACAGAACGTGCGTAATGTCATTGTCTTTTAAGACATATTTAAGAGTGTTTAATCCCCTAAGCCATGATCCCAAAGAGATATTTGAAAGCATCAAGAAATTAAATAAACCATTAAACTAAACATGAAATAAGCTTAAAAGAAACTTATTCTAATACTCCAAAATTTATCCCATTAGGGGAGTGGTGTCACATTGATGTGGAGTGGTGACCCTTTCCCAATCCCTTGGACAATATGAGTTGTTCCAATTTATTTTATTAATAAAAACCAATGAAACTGATAAAATATAAACTCAACATGGATGCAAAACTAGTCTAACATGGTGAAAATGAGTGCTAAATGCTAAAATGCTTGATGGAGATGGGTGCAAAATATGCTAAATGGAAATGAAGTTTGAAGATGCAAGCCATGCATGCAAACTTATGCTAAAATTGATGCAAACTAAGCTAAAATGGAAGCCATTAATGGATGCTTAAGCTAATATGGATGAAGATTAAGCTAAAATACTAATAAGTGCTAAATGTGGATGCAAGTGAGTATGAATTTAAACAACATAACTTTTCTCTGAAAAGGTGGATCCATTTCTCTCCAAATGGTGAAGTAGTTATAGGAGAGCAAATGAAGAATCAAGGGATCAGATCGATTTGATCAATCAATGGTAAATATTAAATGAAGAGTGAGGGCATGGATCAAGGATTCTCATCAATGGATGAGAATCAAAGATCACATGGATCAAGGAAAGCATCAAGGGTTGAGAATGATTCAAACAAACAAACTTTGTAACAACTTTGAAAGTTTGTTACAAAGTTTTTTTGAAAATAATCATTCCCTTCTTGGAGCCAAATAGGAGAATATTTCTTTGGAATATTCCCTATGCAAGTAAATGGGTGAGGAAAATTAGGAATTAGTAATTAGAACTAAGTTTTAATTGTGCAAGATGAGGAATAATAGGATGCTCATTAAATAATTAGTTTATTTAATGAAAAAGGGATGCAATATGACATTTAATTTAATAATATATGATTTTTTAATTAAATGAGAGGACTTAGGGGGTTTAAATTAAATAATTTGATTTGATTAATTAAACAGGATGAGAGGTGAAGGTGAAAGAGTGTGAATTGACCTAATTAAGTCAATTAGATTAATAGATGAAAAAATGATGCATTTAATTAAATAGGAAAAAAGAGGATGAATTTCAAGGTGAAATGATATCAGTGATCATATTCAAGTGTGTAGTGTCATTAAGGACAATTTTAGGTGTCTACATTTTTCCTCTCTTTGAAGCGAGGTACCTGTTACATTGGTTCAAATACTAACGTTTTTCAGATTAATGTTGTTGCTTAGATCAAAGATTTAAAAAATCCCAAATTTTTTGAATGTCACTATTGCCCCAACAGAAGGAATTAAGCAAGAACCTCGCCCTCTCGCGAGATTGGGTGGAAATTTGAAATTTTGGGTCATTCTCGTGACAAAGTTTTAACATTCCTTTAGGTTTCAAAAAGGGCTCTTACATGCAAAAATAAGCTCAAAAACACAAAAAATGGCACAAAATATGCCTCATAGCTCAAGAATCGACAAAATAGGATAAAAACCCAAGCTTTCCCCTCAAATTAGGGAAAAAACCCCTAATTTTTAGGCATAAACATATGTTAAAGGGGCACTTTCAATTCATTTATGCATTCACACTGTGATATTTTTTGTCCTTTTTGCTCTGACCCTCTGACCAAATGGCTTGTCATGTGCTTCTATGACATATCACTAACCGAGTTCGAGAGTACCAACAGCCTCCAGGCATAGGACCACCGGTACACAAATCATTCAACTTTCCCTCCACTTCACTTTTTTCATGCATTTATTAGGTGTCAAAGTTAGGATAGGTTAGGAGTCACTATATTGCAACACTTTTAGGATTTTTTACGACATAATTGTCAATTATGGAAACACCATTGTAATTGGTGATGCTTCCTGGGATTTAGAATTAGGGTTTCAAATTGATTATAGCAATGTGATTTCATTTAGTAGTGCTAGCTAGGATTTGGTTTGGGAAACATTGAAAATTATGGTGATACCATTGTCTAGGGCAACATTTCCTTGATTTGACCAGGAGCGATGTTGTTGGCTAAAATAATTATAGAGAAGCAATTGAAAATTGTGACACGATTGTCAGTTGGAGGTACAAAAGCTCCAAAATTTATAGATTTTAGAAATTTTTTGACATTGTGCACTTCGTCGATGCAAGAGGTTGTTCAACCAAGTTGATGTTGCATGAGTGGTGTAGGAGCACCTGGGAAAGGACTATTGTTGGAGTTTTGTTGAACTTCTTATTTTTGTTGTGCTATCATAAGGTCATGTTGACCATTTTTTTAGGTGCTTAGGTTTGTTTTTGAACTTTGGGAAAGAAGGTGACAAGTGTTCAATAGCTTTACAACATCATTGTGTTAAGTTGTCAAAAGTTGGCAAGGTGTTAGAATACACAGTGTGTTTTATAACACTCACTTTTAAGTCATCCTAAGGCTCGACCCAAGCTTCTAAGTTGCTTTGAATTCCTAATTAAGGCATGCTTCGACCATATGATAGGGTTGGAGGCATTTTTGTTATGGTGACATTTTGTAAATCTGAAGGAAACAACATTTGGAGTGACAGTTTCTTGTGTTTTGCTTTGATATTGAGCATTAATGGAGTAGATTTCCTGTTCTTTTGTTTGTAGGACATAGTATTAATATTGTGCAGGCTTTGTGTGCTATCTTTCTATCTTTGTAAATCTTTTTCTTTTTTCATTTATAAATAGTTAGTTCACTATCATTTTTAGGCCTGTAACAAGCAGTTTTGAAATAATGGAGTCCTAGAGCACCTTCTCACCGTACAAATTGTATAACCTCTTGGGAATAGTTTCTAGGCTCCCTCCTTGTAAATATGGTAGTTAGTAGAGTTTGTGGTAGTGCAGGAGTTGCAAGAAAAGCTTTGCCCTAGGCGAGCCAGTGCAGGTTCGATTAGGGAAAACTTGGAGAAAAAGTTGCATAACTTGCAGGGGAAAAGAGATCTTTGAGAAATTCTTTCTTATGAATTTAGGGGAAGGTCCTGACTATGCATGGTGATTAGGAAGAGACTTTATCAATTCATTTGATAGGAGATTTTTCTGACAGTCTGAAAACAGCTTGGAAAGTTTAGAAACCCTAGGGTTCTTTGACCATTTTGGTGTATGGACGGTGTATGGCCTAAGCAGGTTGATACCCTAAAAATCTTAGAGGTGTAGGTGTAACAAACACCAATTCTTAAAAAATAACCTAAGTCTTACATTGGGTTTTAAAGGAAATTGCATTTTATTCATGTTTAGAGGCCTAATTGGGTTTTTTGGCTAGTAGCCCAAAAATAGGGTTTGGTGCAAGCGATGGTTAAGTGGAGTTAGGAGGGACCTAAAGAGTAAAAGATGTGATGTTTTAAAGTATTTGTAACCATTTCAAACCCCCTACAAGAACCTAGAAGAAGGTTGAGGTTTTTTGGCCTTTAGGGCAGCTTAAGTGCCAAAGGAGAGAACATGAGGCAACACCAAGGTTGGTTGGTAGAAGAGAAGCATGTTGATAGGAGAGGGGTTGGTTTGACAAACTAGAGGCATCTAGTCATGAGTAGGGGCCTATAGTTTAGATTTGGTGGAGCCAAGCACCAAGGAGCTCTTATAAGGAAAGACCTAGAGTAGGAACCAGTGATTGGTTCCTCCAACCCCACTCCCTATCAGATTGGTATCAAAGCAAGCAAAAGATTTGGGAAAGAGTAATATATGCCAGAGGTTGAGTCAAGTGATACTACCGTCATGGTGACAAATGCACAATTGGCCAAGATGGTTGAAGAGCAAGAGGAAGATAATAGGAAATTAAGGGAAAGGATAGCCCAACTTGAGGAAACAGTGAGGAGTGCACAGTTTGAGGGAATAATTCCAAAAGAAGAAGGGGTTGCAGAGGAAGACAAGACCCATAAACTTGACCCTATCTTGAAAGAGGAGCATTTCTTGAAGGCATAACACTTTTTAGTGGAAAGATGGAACCAGACCTAGACATGGATTGGATAGAAGGCATGGAGAATCACTTTGAGTGTGATGGAGTCACTGAAACTTGGAAGGTGAAGGTTGCTAAGTCAAGATTGAGAGGATCAGCCTTGACATGGTGGAAGTTTATTCATATAGAGAGGGAAAAAGAAGGAAAATAGCCCATATCAACTTGGAAAGGAATGGTTGCTAAGGTAAAGGAAGCCTACATGCCAGATGACTATGAGATTCAATTGCACAAGAAGAGGCAAAGTCTAAGGCAGAAAGACCAAAATGTAAACACTTATACTGAAGAGTTTCAAAAGCTTTGTATGAGGTCTAATGTGACATAGAATGAGAGCCTCAAAGTGGCTAGGTATCTTAATGGCTTGAAATGGAACATCCAAGAGGAGATGGCTCTTTTGAGTCCTAAGACAGTACACCAATGTTATCAGTTAGCTATCAAGATTGAGGAAAGGAGCAAAAGGAAGCAAGATCAGGCTTCTAAGGGAAGAGGCAAAGGTAGGAATTAAAGAGATCAAAGAGGACAGCGTGGTGGTTACCAAGGTAGAGGAAATGACCAAAGAAATCAAGAAGAATCCAAACTCACTGAGCATGGAGATGAAACATCTTCAAGAGGAGGATTTAATAGAGGAATAGGACCTCAAGGAGGTTCAAACAGAGGAAGAGGAGCAGGTAGGAGTAATTCTTACTTTGCAAACATGAAGTGCTATCATTGTAGTCAAATGGGACATCTAGCTTATAGGTGCCCAGAGAAAGAATCATCATCAAGCAATGAAAAGAGAGTGGCCTATGCACAAGAGGACACCATGAGTCCTAAAGCATATGAGATCAGTCACATAGAATTTGAGGTAGGAGAGAATCTGATGTTTAACAGAGTTTTGATCAGGCAGCTAGTCAAGGAGGAACCTAAGCAAAGAAGAGCTCTATTTAGAGTAAGGTGCAAGATACTTGGAAAAGTGTGCAAATTCATTGTAGACTCAGGTTCAAAAGACAATATAATCTCAGAGGAGGTAGTAACTAACTAAAATTGGAGAAGGTACATCACAATAACCCCTACAAGGTCACATGGCTGAACAAAGGGCAGAGTGTTTTGGTGAATGAGCAAGTAACGATGGAATTTTCAATTGGAGGGTATAAAGATAAGCTAGTTTGTGATGTATTACCCATGGATGCATGCCATCTACTACTGGACAGACCATGGCAGTATGACAAGAGTGTTATGTATGATGGGAAGGAGAATACCATTTCATTCAAAAAGGATGGAAGAACCTTCAAGCTGTAGTCACTGTTAGAAGAAGATGAAGGATAGTCCAAGACACCTAACATCATGTTGAGCAGTGGTAAGGAGTTCCTCAAGGACCTACACCAAGGGAATGAAGGATATATGGTTGTTTTGCAACCTAAAGAGGAAGGCAAAGCTGAAAGGACAGTCTTACCAGAAGCAGTCCAAAGGTTGCTTGATAAGTACAAGAGCATAGTCAGTGATGGTACACCAGCAACTTTACCTCCAAAGAGAGCAATAAGTCATCAAATTGACTTCATACCTAGAGCCTCATTACCTAAAAAAGCAGCATACAAACTTACTCCAAAGCAAAACCTAGAGGTAGCTAGGCAAGTGCAAGAATTATTGGATAAAGGATTTGATTCAAAAGAGCATCAGCCCATGTGCAGTGCCAGTGGTTTTGGCAACTAAGAAAGGAGGTAAGTGGAGACTTTGTACTAATTCTAGGGCAATAAATAGGATCACCATTAGGTATAGGTTTCCTATTCCTAGAATTGAATACTTGATGGATTGTCTTGGAGGTGCTCAGTTCTTTACAAAGTTGGACCTCAAGAGTGGGTACCATCAGATCAAGGTTAAGGATGGTGATGAGTGGAAGATAGATTTTAAGACAAATGATGGGTTATATGAGTGGAAAGTGATGCCATTTGGCCTCTCAAATGCCCCTAGCACATTCATGAGACTCATGAATGAAGTGCTTAAGGATTTCACTAGAATCTTTGTGGTAGTATACCTTGATGACATACTCATTTTCAGTAAGACAACAGAAGAACACCTCAAGCATGTGGAGATGGTTCTTAGAAGGTTGCAAGAAGAGAAGTTGGCAATCAATCTTGAGAAGTATTAGTTCTTCAAGTAGGAACTTGTGTATTTGGGTTTTGTAGTATCCCAAGGAATGTTAAAGATGGATCCAAACAAGGTGGAAGCCATCCTAAACTGGCCTACACCAACCATAGCAACAGAGGTAAGGAGTTTTCATGGTTTGGCTCAATTCTATAGGAAATTTATAAGGAATTTTAGTGGTATATGTGCACCAGTCCTAGATACTATCAAAGGTGGTCTAAAAAAAAAGTTTAAGTGGACTCTAGAGGCTGAGAAAGGATTTGAAAAATTGAAACAAGAAGTGGCAACTCAACCAATTCTATTGTTGCCTAGTTTTGACAAGTTGTTCACAGTTGAGTGTGATGCAAGTGGAGTAGCAGTAGGAGGAGTACTTTGTCAAGAAGGTAGGCCTATGGCCTTCTTTAGTGAAAATCTCAATGAAGCCAAGCAAAAGTACTCTACCTATGATCTAGAGTTATATGCTTTAGTGCAGTCCCTTAGGAAGTGGAGGCATTATTTGTTGCCCAAAGAGTTTGTGGTTTTTACTGATAACCAGACACTTAGTTATATCAACACCCAAGAGAAGTTAAGTAATAGGCATTTGAAATGGATGGAATACATCCAAGCCTTTACTTTTACCATCAAGCACAAGAAAGGGAAAATGAATAAGGTGGCAGATGCATTAAGCAGGAGATTGCTGACAGTACAGGAGATACAGCTAAAGAGCATTGGATTAGAGAGTTTCAAAGACCTCTATGGTGAAGATGAAGACTTCTTAGAAGCTTACAAGGTATGTTCAGATTTTGAGAATCATTTTCATAGCCAATATTCTGAGTATACATTGCAAAATGGACTGTTATTTAAGGGTAATCAGTTATGTGTTCCAAGAGGGTCAATGAGGGAAAATTTGATTCAAGAAAAGCATAATGGCAGTCTTAGTGGACATTTTGGCATCAATAAGACTTTATAACTAGTGCAAAGGTTCTATTACTAGCCTAAGTTGGCAAGAGATGTTAGAAAATATGTGGAACAATGTGTTTTATGCATAAAGGCTAAGGGAGGAGCTAGCAATGCTGGTCTATATCAACTCCTGCCCATTCCTAATAGACCATGGGAGTGTGTGAGCATGGATTTTGTGGCAGGTCTTCCTAAGACCAAAATTGGTTTTGACAGTGTTTATGTTGTGGTAGACAGATTTAGTAAGATGAGTCATTTCATTCCCTGCAAAACTACTCATGTTGCAAGCTACATAGCTCATCTCTTCTTCAAGGAGGTTGTAAGGATCCATGGCTTGCCTCTAAGCATTGTTTTTGACAGAGATGTGAAGTTCATGAGTCACTTTTGGAAGACTCTATGGAGTAGATTGGGTAAAAATCTGTCATTTGGATCAGCTTATCATCCTCAGACCGATGGTCAAACAGAGGTGGTTAGCAGAGTGTTGGGAAATATTTTAAGGTGTCTAACCAAGGAATATGGACAGACATGGGATATGGTTATCTCCCAAGCTGAATATGCTTACAATGGCAGTGTCAATAGAACTACAGGGAAGAGTCCTTTTGAGGTTGTGTATGGGATACACCCAAGAGGCATTTGTGAACTAAGAGACCTTGGATCTATGGAGAATAGGAGTGGACATGCAGAAGACTTCACTTAGACCATGAAAGAGATTCAAGAGCAGGTCAAGAAAACAATCATAGCAGCAACCCAAAAGTTGAAGGAGAAAGTTTATTTGTCAAGGAAGGATGTACAATTTGCAGTTGGGGACTATGTTATGGTTCGCCTTAACAAATATAAATTGAAAAAGGGAATGTCAATCAAGTTACAAATGAAAAGAGTGGGTCCATACAAGGTATTGGCCAAATATGGCGAGAATGTATACAAGGTGGAGTTACCATCAGATTTGGGCATCTCTCCAGTGTTCAATGTAGCTGACTTGATCAAGTATATGGGATCAATCAAAGATGTGGATCAGAATAGTTAGGAAGTTCTTAAGGACATCAGTAATGTACCCTCCCCTCATCAAGACAAGCTACAAGCAAAGAAGATCTTGGAGTCAAGAGTGCACAAGTCTACAAGGAACAAGGTGTACATGGAGCATCTTATCAAATGGAAGAACAAGCCTGAATCAGAAGCTACATGGGTACAAGTAGATCAGTTCAAGAAACTTGGCATTGAACTAACATTGATCCCTCCTTCCAATCCTTAGTTGTTTGTGCTGAGAGGGGGAGAATGGTGCAGGAGCACCTAGGAAAGGACTATTGTTGGAGTTTTGTTGAAGTTCTTATTTTTTTTGTGCTATCATAAGGTCATGTTGACCATTTTTTTAGGTGCTTAGGGTTTTTTTGAACTTTGGGAAAGAAGGTGACAAGTGTTCAATAGCTTTACAACATCATTGTGTTAAGTTGTCAAAAGTTGGCAAGGTGTTAGAATACACAGTGTGTTTTATAACACTCACTTTTAAGTCATCCTAAGGCTCAACCCAAGCTTCTAAGATACTTTGAAGGCATATTTAAGGCATGCTTCAACCATATGATAGGGTTGGAGGCATTTTTGTTATGGTGACATTTTGTAAATCTGAAGGAAACAGCGTTTGGAGTGACAGTTTCCTGTGTTTTGCTTTGATATTGAGCATTAATGGAGTAGATTTCTTGTTCTTTTGTTTGTAGGATGTAGTATTAATATTGTGCAGGCTTTGTGTGTGATCTTTCTATCTTTGTGAATCTTTTTCTTTTGTCATTTATAAATAGTTAGTTCACTGTCATTTTCAAGCCTGTAACAAGCAGTTTTGAAATAATGGAGTCCTAGAGCACCTTCCCAATGTAAAAATTGTACGGCCTCTTGGGAATAGTGTCTAGGCTCCATCCTTGTAAATATGGTAGTTAGTAGAGTTTGTGGTAGTGCAAGAGTTGCAAGAAAAGCTTTGCCCTAGGTGAGCCAGTGTAGGTCCGGTTAGGGCAGACTTGGAGAAAAAGTTGCATAACTTGTACGGGAAAAGAAATATTTGAGAAATTATTTATTGTGAATTTAGGGGAAGGTCCTAACTATGAATGGTGATTAGGAAGAGACTTTATCAATTCATTTGATAGGAGATTTTTCTGATAGTTTGAAAATAGCTTGGAAAGTTTAGAAACCCTAGGGTTCTTTGACCATTTTGGTGCATGGACGGTGTATGGCCTGAGCAGGTTGATACCCTAAAAATATTGGAGGTGTAGGTGTAAGAAACACCAATTCTTAACAAAGAACCTAAGTCTTACATTGGGTTTAAAGGAAATTTCATTTTATTCCTATTCAGAGGCCCAATTGGGCTTTTGGCTAGTACCCCAAAAATAGGGTTTGGTGTAAGCGATGGTTAAGTGGAGTTAGGAGGTCCCTAAAGAGTAAAAGATGAGATGTTTTAAAGTATTTGTAACCCTTTCAAACCCCCTGGAATAACCTAAAAGAATCTTTAGGTTATTTGGCCTTTAGGGTAGATTAAGGGCCAAAGGAGAGAACATGAGGCAGCACCAAGGTTGGTTAGTAGAAGAGAAGCATGTTGATAGGAGAGGGGTTGGTCTAACAAACTAGGGGCATCTAGTCATGAGTATGGGCCTATAGGTTAGATTTGGTGGAGCCAAGCACCAAGGAGGTCTTATAAGGAAAGACCTAGAGCAGGAACTGGTGATTGGTTCCTCCAACCCCACTCCCTATCAACAAGCATCAACTCAGGCTACTTGCAGCGTTAGATGATTCAAACAAGATTCGATAGAGGCACCTTAGGGAGATCAAGCTCTGGTTTATCACATATATGCTTGAGGTTAGGACACATATGGCCATCATGACAACATTGTGTGAGTGATGACATAGGGAGACATCGTCCTTTCTGAACTTACCTAATGGCAAGGCCATAGTGACATTGGAGGACATGTGGAGGATACTGTGACTCCCTATCAACAGATATTGAGTGATCTATGATACTAACGTGGCTTATGATGCATTCCATGAGGTTCTATGGAAGGAGGATGTCATCCTCCTGAGCTCATAGATTG
The DNA here is from genome assembly GCA_007258455.2 of Sequoia sempervirens. NCBI lineage: Eukaryota > Viridiplantae > Streptophyta > Pinopsida > Cupressales > Cupressaceae > Sequoia > Sequoia sempervirens. Next base: position 37,644 of record VDFB02053730.1, read on the forward strand.
ACCTAGAGATGTACTGAGGGCACTCACCAATATTCAGATTAATAGTGGCAACATTGATTTCTAGGATTGTTGCCCCAAATTAGTGCGAAAAAGGATTTAGTCCTGGTTGGGCACACCAGGGACTCACATGGCATAAGATGATTTATAGTACACTCTTTATGTGGGGCTCAGTTATGCTGACCTCACTTTACCACAACATGCACCAGTTTGTATACTACCAAGGTAGAGGTATTTGAGTAGGGGTTACTTTGCTACACATCTCGGCATGGGAGTATATAGCAGATGTGGATCCAGATGAGCCAGTTATGTTTAGATATAGGAGATCCATCACATTGTAGCATAAATTCCCATTGGGGATCCCTTATTGGTGATGTGTCATTGATGATATGATAGTGTTTAGATGGAAACCATGGCTATAGATGCTAGCCTAGTATGATGACCACCAATAGCTATTCTATGCTAGATAGATATGATATATGAAGGTTCATGAGCATATTATGATTGAGTGATACAAGCCAAATCGCATGGCCAAACAATTCGGGGAGGTGCAAGATGCACCTAGAGATGAAGACACTGCCATATTTGTTATGATATTACTATCAAGATTCAACCGTGTAGTTTTTCGATTCAAACTCATTGAACCACGTGTCATGAGTAGTGGCTCACAAGAACCTATCTCTCATGATTAAATGAATGGTCTATTTAGCACTCATTGCATCTAGGTGATGCTCATAGAGGTGAAGCATTAGGCCTTCTTGAGGGGTTTCCCATCCTAGTACTACTCCAACTCAAGCATGTTTAACCATGGAATTTTCTCCAAGGTTAAGTCCACTTATCTTGCAGCCCCATTTGTAAAATATTCAAAATATTTTGTGCCTTATGAACCATTCATTATATTTCCCCTTCAGCTCATCAATTGATAAGTAGGAGACATTTTTCATAGAGTGTCAAATTGTAATATTGCTATCAAGATTCAACCATGTAGTTTTTTGAGTCAAAACACACTAACACATGTGTAATGAGTAGTGTTTCACAAGAACCCATCTCTCATAATAATGAATGGTCCACTTAGTACTCATTGTATCTAGGTGATGCTCATATAGGTGAAGCATTGGGCCTTCTCGAGAGGTCACCCATCGTAGTACTACTCCAAATCTAACACATTTAACCATGGAGTTCTCCCTAAGGTTAAGCCCAATTTATTTGTAACCCCATTTCCAAAACCTTCAATAGTTGTTGTTTCTTATGAACTATTCATTATAGAGCCTCTTTAGCTCATCAATGGTAAGTAGGAGGTATTTTTCATAGTGTGTCAAATAATGATATCACTATCAATATTCAACTGTGAATTTTTTTATGTCAAACTCATTGACGCATGTGTCATGAGTAGTGGTTCACAAGAACCCATCTCTCATGATAATGAATGGTTCACTTAGCACTAATTGCATCTAGGTGATTATCATAGAGATGAGTTATTGGGCCTTCTCGAGAGGTCACCCATCCTAGTACTACTCCAAATCAAGCACAATTAACCATGAAGTTATCCACAAGGTTAATCCCATGTAGCTTGCAACCCCATTTGAAAAACCTTTAGCATGTGTTGTTCCTTATGAACCATTCATTATAGATCCCCTTTAGCTCATCAAAGGGTAAGTACGAGGTATTTTCCACAACATGTAAAATTATGATATTGCTATCAAGATTCAATCATGTAGATTTTTGAGTAAACACATTAACCAATGTTTCATGAGTAGTGGTTCATAAGAACCCATCTCCCATGATAATGAATGGTCCACTTAGAACTCATTGCATCTATGTGATGCTCACAAAGGTGAAGCATTGGGCCTTCCTAGGAGGTCACCCATCCCAGTACTACTCAAACTCAAGCACACTTAACCATTTAGTTCTCCCCAAGGTTAAGTCCACTTAGCTTGTTGCCCCATTTGTAAAACCTTTAGCAAGTTTTGTTCCTTATGAACCATTCATTGTAGAGCCACATTAGCTCATTAGTTGATAAGTAGGAGGTATTTTCTACGTGTAAAATTCTAATATTGCTATCAAGATTCAACCATGTAGTTTTTTGAGTCAAACTCATTGACCCATGTTTCATGGGTAGTGGTTCACAAGAACCCATCTCTCATGATAATAAATAGTCCACTTAGCACTCATTGCATCTTGGTGATGCTCACAGAGGTGAAACATTAGGCCTTCCCAAGAGGTCACCTATCCTAGTACTACTTCAAATCAAGCATGCTTAATAATGAAGTTTTCCCTAAGGTTAAGCCCACTTAATTTGCAACCCCATTTTACAAGAACTCAACATGTGTCAAGTGCCTGATGAACCATTCATTATACAACCCCTTTAGCTCATCAATTGGTAAGTAGGAGGTATTTTCCATAGCTTTTCAAATTATATATTGCTATTGGGTTTCAACCATGTAGTTTATTGAGTCAAACTCATTAACCCATGTCTCATGAGTAGTGGTTCACAAGAACCCATATCTCATGATATTGAATGGTTCAATTAGCACTCATTGCATCTAGGTGATTCTCATAATGGTGAAGCATTGAATCGTGATAGAAATATCATTAATTAAAATAATTATTAATCAAGATTAGGGTTATAATATAGTTAACTTCTAGTTATGTTATAAATATTTTATATTTAAAAATAATAATTAATAAGCTATGTAGTTACAAAAAATTGTATCCCTTTACATTTTCTCACTTGTTTGGGTGCACCAAGTTAATTTAGACTTAATTGTGCCTTAATTTAGTGTTGTAAAATGTATTTATTTAACATTTAACACTTATTTAGGGCTTCTTTAATTAGTTGAGTTTAATTTTTCCTTAATTGGCCCTTTAATTCATTTACCAAGCCTATTTAATTACATTTTCTGAAGAGGAAACCTAACATTCATTAATGCCTTAACATAACACTTCTCATTGAGCAATGTGTGTCCTAGGTTTATGGACCTAGGACCCGTTCGCCCATGGGAAAATGGGTCCTCCCTAGACGTTAGGACCTAAATTTAAATTATGTTTTTGGTGGTATTTTAACATATTCAAATATGCAATTCAATGTTAGCTTGTGATATTTGGATTTTGAGAAATTGAGGATACATATCTATAAATATAAGGTTATTTCATTATGTTTCACCTAAAGTTTTCAAGCTAGATTTTCAAGTGTTCAATTACAAGAGCTAAAGTGGTGACCAAAGACATTTGAGAGAAGATTTATTAGAGCTTTATTGTAGCATCCAAAATCCAATTATCATGTCAAAGTGTTCTTGCATCATGCACATTTTTGGAGCTAATATGGTGATGTAGGTTTCATGATCCAATCAATCATTCATAGCACTATTTCAAGAAAGATTTAAAGGTCAAGATCCACACCCATTGAAGCCATTTCATGCAAGTTGTAGATCTATATTCCAAGGTTTATTCAAGGGTTTGTTGAGTGGTAACATTGCTTTGTTCATTCTTCATTCCCTCTTTCATGTTTCATTTTATTTCAAGGTTTGATTATACAAATGGTGTTTCACCAAGGAAAACCCCCACTCACCAAAAACAAACAATTTTCCCCTTCATGTTGTGTTTTTTAGATCTAGGTGGAAGAAATCTTGAAGATCTCTTGAAGAGAAAATTTGAAGAAGTTGACAAAGTTGCAAAAGTTGTCATGTCATGAAAACTCATCTATATAATTTATTTCTAACATTCTGACACTACCACTTGGACAAATTGGAAGATTCAAATTTGCATTAGAGGCTCCTAAGAGTTGTAGAAAAATCCAAATAGTGGACCCATTTACCCCTGGGTGAATGAGTCCTAGTCAGCCTTTGGAAACTCACTTTTGGTGAAAGGTACACTCACATATGCCCTTCTCTGATTTGCAATTTGATTGTAGGTTTTATCAATATTGAGCTTAGTCTTGTTGTTTCAAGTGTTGAATTTCATTTTGGAGTTAGTTTACTATTTTTAGATTTTCTCCCTAAAGTGTTGTTTGGCCTTGACTCCCATCCTTTAGTCTTAAGGAAATCTATAGATTCACACCTTGAGTTGACTCACCCAAGGGTTGTAAGCCAATTCTTTGTGTAGATCTCATTTCCCAATGAAATAGAGGAACATAGGTCCATCATAACCCTATTTCCCTTCATTGCTATTGGTGAACCTATTTTCTGTCGTTTCAAGTTAAAATTATGTTTTATATATGTTCTAACCCTAAAATTATATAGTTATATAATTAAAATAATCTATATAATATTAGTTTTAAATTTAATTAAAAAAAATAAATCTTACTTAAAATAATTAAATATACTCTATATAATCATTTAGTGACATAAATTGTATGCCCTTCTTGGAGGTGGTAAAATTTCTCACTTAATTTGGGAATGATTAACATTAAAATGGACCTAATGTCACCTTGATCTAATGTTATAATGTATTTTCTACTTTCACATTGGATTTAGGGCTCTTTTAAGCTAAATAGACCTAATTTTGCCTTAATTTAATGTTGTAAAGTGTATTTATTTGCACCTTCACATTAAGATTAGGACCTTTCTAAACTAAATGAACTTAATGGTGCCTTATTTATGGTGTTGTAAAGTGTATCCTAACACTTTAACACTAATCTAGGGTGTAATTAAGTAATTGGACTTCTTTATGCCTTATCTAGCCTTATTTTGCATCCACAAGCCTTATTTAATGTATTTTTTGGAGGATAATCCCAACATAAACCAACATCTAATCATAATTCAAGTTTTTTTAGGTTGTGTGGCCCAAATTTAGTGATCTAAAACTCATATGCCATCTTGGGCATATGAGTCCCATCTAGGTTTCAGGGCTTTGATCTTGATTTTGCATCATTCTAAGCATTTTCAAAAAATGTCTCCTATATTTAAGCCTAATGGGAATCATATGCCACTTTTGGTTTATGAGTCTTGTGTGGCCCAAAATCAAATTTAATTCAAATTATTGGTGGGATTTTATCCTCTTAGATTTGATGTTGGCTTGTAGTATTGTAATTTCAGGAAATTTAGCATAAACAAGTATAAAAACAAGATTATTTCACCCATTTTCACCTAAGACTTTCAAGAGAGCATTCCTAATAGAAATTTTATGACTACAATACTTCATAAGAGTGTCAAGAAAGCATTCAAGATCACTTCTAAGGCATACAAGGGAAAATGTTTTCATCATTTGTTGCAACAATTCAATATCTATTATCATGTCAAGGTTATCAAGCATCAAGCATGTTGTTGAGCTAGTATTTTAATGTAGCATTCAAGATCCAAGACTAAGCATTCCTCTACACTAATTTCAAGATCTAGATCTACATTCTTCATGGCCACTACATGTTAGATTGCAGATTTACAAGACATTATTCAAGGTATCATTATGCATGTTTCATGTTCCATGTTGCATGTTTCATATCCTTATTGTCTCATCATCTAGTTTAATTACCTAAAAGGGGTTTGACTAAGGAAAAACCTTTTTCCTAACAATCAACAAGTTTTCCTCTCTTTAATGTGTGATTGCAAGTTTATAGATTGAAGAAAAGTGGATTTGAAGCCTTCAAAAGTACCAAAATGACAAAGTTGCAAATGTTGTCAAAGTTGTCATGAAAAGTTGTCAAGACTCACAAAAACTTAGATCTAGGGAAAATATCCATCCAATTTGTATGAAATTAGTGGGAAAGTGCTTATTTGATTCATCTCTAGAGGATTGCAAAGTTTCAGTTTAAGATTCTACTCCTAGGACACTTTGCAATAAAATGGGACACTTCACGATAGTCTGGGCATATGAGTACTAGTTAGGGTTTCAAGGAATGGTTTCTAGGTTTTGTTCCTCTTAGTCTGCAACTCCAAATTCCAAATTTTTAGCTCTTCAAGACTGACCTAGGACCCATATGCCACAATTGGCTTATGAGTCCCAGTGGGCATTAAACAACAATATTTCACGGTTTTGGAGCTTATTCTGACCTCATCCTTCTTCCAGGTGCACCTCTGTTCATTCTTAGTCTTTTATTCTTCTTTTCAGCTTCATTTCCTAGGTCACTTAGTTAGGTTTTCCATGGTACTTTTCATATCATTCACATTCTTATCTTTCCAAGCCCTAGCTTGGTGGTGAACCCTCTTATCATCTCTAATCAAACCCTAGGATAGATGTTGCGAACCATGGAAAATGATATAACCACTCTTAAGTGGAACCAAGCAACACCTCTGTGGCCAACATATCAAAACTATCAAGGCAGACAGTCTTCTTATCAGCAAAATCAATATCAGGATGCGCCTCGCACTAACCCACCAACACTGACTGCAAACCAAATGGTGTCGGTACCTACTCCGCTAACGAGCACATCGCCAAGCTTGAGTAGGGAATTAACTGCAGGGCAAAACAATCTTATTAATGACATCAATTTGTGGTGTTTCCCCTGTAGCGATGCGCATATGCCCCGGAACTATTCGCGTGGCAACCTACAACAAAAGGTGGTGGAGCAACGCAGCCAAGGCACAACAATGAAAAATGGAGTTTATGTATATGCCTCACCACAAATGGAGAGTGCAGTCCTTACTACACAAATGCAAGGAATGTATTTAGAACAAGAATCAGATATTGCTCCTGATCATGCACTTTTCTCCTGGATGGAAGAAGAAGAAACGGTGTTTGCTAATGACACATTCATATCCAAAACAGCACAGGTGCAGTCTGACTATAACACACACTCAAAGAGGAGATTCACCGATGAGCTAGTTGTTTCACATCTGGACAGCCCGCAACTCACAGGCGTGTATAATCAAATTCCCAGTGCTTCAACCGTCCCTTCACCTTCTCAACCACAAAAGGAAATCATTATAGCAAGAACCAAGGAGCAAAAATCTCTGAGTTTTCCACCTTTTAATGTAGTAGAGAAATTGAAGAAATCATCTGCTAATGTGTCTTTGTGGGACATTCTAGCTATCCTGGAACAAAAGACACTGTTATAGAAGGCGCTTCAAGAAAAGGTCGCCCCAGCATCAACAGAGCCATTTGCTAGTGTAGAGGTTGTTTATTAGATACCACCAGCTAAGGTTCTTACAAACAATACAGAGGAATCCCCTGCTGAGGACAGAAGTAGGTTGAAACCTCAGCCCTTCTTCTTGACTCTCATTGTAGGAAAGAAGCTATTGCACAACACTATGATTGATTCTAGTGCTAGTACAATAGTTATTCCTAAATAGATAGTCGAAGCTTTGGGACTCAGCTATGAACCTATGAAAAGAGGGGTGATGCAGCTTGATGGGAATAAAGTTGAGACCTTAGGTGTCATGAAAGAACTTCCTTTAACTCTATTTTCTTGCCCTAGTATCACGGTCCCACATGACACAGTGATCATAGATGTCCCTCCTATGTTTGGTCTCTGTCTATCCTGAGAGTTTACTTCAAAGGTGGGTGGATACCTATCTTTGGATTGGTCACATCCGATACTTAGGACCAAACATGACACAAAAATGAAGATAGAATCAGAGGCTCTACATTCTCAACATGTGGCAGATGAGGCCTTGATCAATTTTGAAGCAGCGCATACTTCTATCACCAAGTAAGAAATGTATTACATTGATTTACTAGAGGAAGAGAAAGTGAGCAGAGATCAAAATGATAAAGAATATGCTCTGTTGAGTGAACACATAAACAATGATCCTTTATGCAATTATCATGCTACAAGATTGGGCATGTATGTAATTTATGATGAAGACTAGGTGCTTCTAAGGGTCGCTAAAGAATCTGTGGGTAGCCAAGCAAATGAGCTATGGACACTGTACTTTGATGGAGCAAGAAGCAAGGTAGGTGCTAGAGCAGGGGTATATTTAATATCGCCACAAAATAAAAAATGGTTGAGGCCTTTTCTGCTTTCATTTCGCTTGTTCAAACAATGAGGTTGAATATGAAGGGTTAGTCCAAGGCTTAAGCATTGCGAAATGAATGGGCATTAAACAATTAATTATGTTCGGAGATTCTGAACTAGTAGTTAACCAGGTCTGGGGAATTTTTGTAGGAAAGAATGTCCGCATGAGATCCTATTGGCACTGATTTTGGGACCTAATTGATGGTTTTGAAGCTTTCAACATCTAGACCATTCCCCGAAGACAATATGGTGATGCAGATCGCATGGTTATGATTGGCACTTAGTTTGATCCTGTCTCTGACCTGCTTCATAAAAAACATTCAATACAAGTACTAGTCCAACCAACAATCCCTGACAATGATCAGAGTTGGCAGGTTTTTGAAAGTGATGAACACATCGCCTCGTTTATCCAACACTCAAGGGAGTTCGTTGATTAGCTTCAACCAAAGATTGCCAAGGCTTATGAAGGATAAATTATGCAGCTCAAATCTATTAAACTCTCGAAAGGATTATTTACTCTTGAAAACTTTTTTGATTGTAATGATTCCCAAAATGATAAGCAGAAGTTTGTGGCAGAAAAAGGTGATTATGAGGACCTTTGGGTCTCCAATGGTAGGAATCTCCGAGTCAGAAAAAATGTCTCACACCATGATAAGGAAAGGCTCATCAGTTTCTACAAAAAATATGTAGTGGCCTGGTCCTATGATGATCTAGAGGGATACGATCCTGACAACATTCAGCACACTATTGAGCTAACAAAAGGTGGAAAACTAGTCCGACAGAAATAGAGGCCAGTGAACCCTAAAATTGAGGCCCTAATGGCACAGGAGTTAACCAAGCTCATTGAGTCACACATTGTCTTCCCAATCAAACATAGTACTTGGGTATCAAATCTGGTCCTAGTCTGAAAGAAGAATGGAGATATCTGCTTGTGTGTGGACTTCCAAGACCTAAACAGAGCATCTCTAAAAGACCACTATCTGTTGCCTTCTATGGAGTCAATCCTACAAACTGTTGCAGGATTAGAAATGTTTTCTCTACTAGATGGTTTCTCCGGCTACAACCAGATCTGAGTTAAAGAAGATCAACACAAGACTACGTTCACCACAAAGTGGGGAGCATTTGCATATGCTAAAATGCATTTTGGTTTATCCAATGTAGGGGAAACTTTCCAGCGGACGATGGACATCGCATTCAGTGAACTAATCAATAATTTTATTCTAATCTATTTGGATGGCCTTACTGTGTTCTCTAAATCTAAGGATGATCATTTTGATCATTTGCAAATAGTTTTTCAAAAGTGTCAAGATTTCAGATTTTCCCTAAACCCAAAGAAATGTGTATTCAGAGTGCCATAGGGTAAGCTATTGGGACATGTTGTGTCTAGGGAAGGTGTTTCAATTGACCCTGAACGAGTAAAGGCTATCAAAGAACTTCCCCTTCTGGTAAATAAGAAAGGTGTTCAGTCTTTCCTAGGCAGAGTAAATTTTGTCAGCAAATTTATTTCCAATTTCATAGGAATGATTAGGCCGATCACCCTAATGATGAAGAAAAATCAAACATTCAAGTGCACAACCAAAGCTTGGGAAGCTTTTGAAAAGGTCAAGGAAGCTATTTCCATAGCTCCAGTGTTGGTTAATCAAGATCAATCCAAGGAATTTATAATGTATGCTTTCAGTAGCAAGTCCAGTATTGTTACTGTCCTAACCCAAAAGGATGATGAAGAAAAGGGGGAACATCCAGTGGCATTCTATTTCCAGACCCTAAAGGAATATGAGATGAATTATAATTTTTTCGAAAGATAGGCCTTTGTAATAGTAAAGGGACTTAAAAAGTTCCGCCATCTAATTTCCTACAACAAGGTGCTGGTGTATGTCGCACATTCCAGTGTGTGTGAATATATCATAGAGGGGAGATCACAAAAAAAATGGCTAATTGGATCACCAAGATCCTTGAATATGACATTGAGGTCAAGCCTACTAAGACTATTAAAGGAAGAGGACTGTGTGAGTACATGGCACAAAATGAGGAGGTACCTATTGTAGAGGAGCAGCCAGAGCTCATCTTGATAAATGGATCAGAATTAGAAGGTGGTTGGTTGACTGATAGAATGAGGTTCATGCAAAATGGAAGGTATCTGCTAGGCCTCTCATCCCAAAAAAGGAGGTATTACCGGCTTCATAATTGCGGATATATGCTAATAGGAGGAGTCCTTTTCAAAAGGAATTTCAATGGTGTTCTCCTGCAATGCATCACTTCGGAGCAGGCGAAGAGGATCCTCGACACATTCCGCAGTAGTACTATGGGTGGACATTTCTCTGCCAAAACCACCGCCATTAAAATCATGCGTGTTGGCTATTATTGTCCCACACTTTTCAATGACTCCCACTCTTTAGTGAGGGCTTGTAAAAAATGCCAGTTCCTCACTGATAGAAGGAAGAATTCCGCAATGCCCCTCAAACCTATAGTGGTGGACGAACTGTTTGCACAATGGGGCATGAACTTCATTGAAATGATCAACCCGGTCTCTAGTGCCGAACACAAGTGGATTCTGACCACTACGGATTACTTCACAAGGTGGACAAAGGTTGTTCCCCTTAAAGGCGCAACAAAAATAGAGATTGTAGATTTCCTCGAAGAACTGGTGACAAGGTTTGACCCTTTGAAAACTATCATTTCAGACAATGCCAAAGGATTCCTAGGTGAAAAGGTATGTCACTTTGCCTTAAAGAATGGCATATTCCTTAAAACATTTTCAAACTATTACCCATAGGGAAATGGTCTAGCAGAGTCAATGAACAAAAGCTTAGTTCGACTCCTTAAAAGGATTGGCTCAAAACACTAGAGGGAATGGCATAAAAACCTTCGAACAACACTCTGGGCAAACTGCATAACTCCTAAGCAATTCCTTAAGACTTCGCCTTATGAGTTGGTATACGAGAAAGAGACTCTATTACCTATCTCCATGGAGATTTTGGCAATACAGTTGTTGAAATCTCTTGAGATAGAACAAAATGAAGCCATGGAGGTTCGGCTCACTGAACTATTGGAAGTATAGGAAAAAAGGGAGAATTCCCTAATAGTAATGACAAGCCATCAACGGGTAGTCAAACGATGGTTTGACAAGAAGGCTTCCGACCAAGGTCTAAAATGCAGAGACTTAGTGCTAAAGTATGATAGCAGGGCTACAAAGCTAGGTCAGCATGGTAAATTTGATAGCCTATGGGAGGGTCCCTTTAAAATCATTCAGTGCAAAGAACACAACACTTTTGAGCTAGAGAATATGGAACATGAACCGTTCGGTATCCCGATCAATGGGATTCATCTTAAGTTGTTCCATTAGGCATTAAGCTTTTTTTTGTACATATGCAAATAGCGCTTTTATTTTATTTCCGTTTCTTTGGCCTGTCTTTTGCGTACTAGTTTGTACTTCTGTGGAATTAACCCATTATTATTGGTGGGTGGAACACTAGAGTTGCTTTACATAGAACACACCCATGTGTGGAGAATAGAAAATGAAAGTTGCGAACCCAGAAAAACTTAAATACAAAATGAAGGAAAGAGCATGGATTTTCTTTAAAAGATAGATATCTATTCATATATGTTCTTTTCATTACAAAAGTGGCTGGGAAGCCATAATTCAAAATTTACAAGCATATTGAGCTATTATGTATATGATAGCCTTTTTTTTAGGCTTATATATAGCTATGGGCAGGTATTCTGAGTAGTAGGCAGGGAAACATTTGTTGAACAAGTAGGGGGTTTTTTATCCAAAGGCATGGCTAGCAGCAATTGATGCATTAACTGCAGCGTCCACATCTTCCTCATCCACGGGTTCTTCAGAAGCACTGGTAGCATCATTTGGCACAACTGCCATTTGTGGGGGAAACACCAGGTTCCTGAAGTCAATATACCAATCTACGTCATAGAAGGGTATCACATTGTAGCTATGGAACAGGAAGTGTAGGGCCTAATAACCTTCTGCTAGTGCTGGTTGTGGGTATGTAGGTAGAATCTACTAAAGAACAACAACCAAATGACAACAACTTCTTCTTCAATAAAGCAACGTAGGTCGCTAGTTGACGACAGACCTACCCCATAGGCAACATGAGCAACAACCTCATCGAGACCATTCAAGTATTTTTTGGGGAAGATTTCTTTAACCAATTTCAAGATAAGTGGTCAGGGAATGCTAATGTCTAGCATGGACCCTACAAAGTGGGAGCATATGTCGGTGTTCACCTGATACTTGTCCTCATACTGTATGCAGTCTTTGCCTAAAACCTAGTTTATGGCTACCAAGACCAGAGAATGCTTATTTTTGGTCATCCTTTTTAGTCTCCTAGTTGAAATCTCCTCTAGGAATGTCGTCTGTGACTTATACGAGGTTAGGCGAACTGGAGTATCCATTGCTCTGACACTATCCCTATGTTTCTGAGCTAATTCTGAAATCTATCTACCACCTAACCTATGAGAAGGCTTGCTTAAGACTCTGCTACTGACCTATCACTTATCAAATGCTAAGTATGTTTTTCTCACTACTTACTGGCCTATTTATAGAAAAATGACAAGGTGCATGCTAATCCGCTTCGAAAAAATGTGATATTATGCTAGTTACTATCTTGAAAGGCGTGCCTACATTTGCTCTTATTTCTGGGACAGTTACATCTATGATAGAATGACTCAATGTGTGCTTGATTAAATGGAGCTGATTAATTTGCTTTAAAAGGGTGGCACTCATTGGCATTGAGACGTATGGGTGTAGGCTATTGTGGCATCTCTCAAGTGCATCCCAGAGCCCAAGATGATATTCATATCTTTTTAGGTTGTGATCATTTGCCTGGCGTAATCGTTTCGGCCAGGATATTAATTGCCAGCGCATTTTAAAGCAGGGTTAGCAAGCAAATTGTTGACTCAAGTTCCAAGGGGATTGCAACATATCACATGATTGTCAAACACAATGATGAACTCCGGTCAGCTCAAAATGGCAAGCAGTTCATTTTGCATGATTTACAAAATTAATGGTACATGCCGAATTAAATGCAAAAGGCATTCTTTCGCCTACCACCTTGAGAAAGGTTGCTATTATTGCATGAAAAGGCTTAATATTTCAAATTCTTTTCACAAACACCAAAGATAAAAGTGTAGAGTTGTTTTCTTTTTGAGCCGAGCATAGTTGCAGCTAACCAGGAACTTGCAGAAATCTTCAGAGAAAGAAAAATGTCAGAATCTTCATCTCAGCCAATGTAGGAAGAAATTAGCCAAGAGCTATTTATAGCTATACATTCTTCAGTAGAGGTATATGTCTATGAGGATTTGGCGTACGCTACACCTAGTATACCCAGCTGGCCAAGAAGAGCCTACATAGAAGAACTAAATAGACCCAAGAATTGCATAGACCAGAAAAAGGTTGAAGAAAAATGGGACAATATCTATGACCCAAGGCTCGCAAAAAACCCTAAGTGCCTTAGAGAGGCAGCTTGTGCAAGGTTATTGGCATCAAAGACAGACCAATCTATGACGAATAGAGTTTGGTATAGTGGTCTCCCTCAATACATGGTCTCACTGGTGCACTACTGCTCAGAGGTGGTTGATGCTGCTATCTAGCGTTATAATCCTGATACCCACTACATCGAAGGCCACAAATTAAAGGTGCACATCACTCCACAAGCCATATGGCACATGTTATGTATCCCATACCCAAGGAAAAAAAAAAGAAGATCGAGCCTTTTCACCCGAGCAAAGAAGAGAAAATATGGAGGAAGATAAAAATGAGCTCAGAGTTCTTGTTGGAGGAGATTGGTAGGAAAGACATCCCAGCCACTAAAGTGCCAAGTATTCCATTGTCGCGCGGTGTGTTTCGTGATGATCTCAAAGATGCCATGTCCATGCTAGCCTTTGTGTGTGGCTGAGACTTCGATGAGAAAATAGAGACCTTTCAATTGGGACCAACAATACAATTTCGCAAGAAGCATGAACTCTTTTGGTATGATTTTTTTGAGTTTATGGTTGAAGAAATGATACAAAAAATTGACAATTATTAGGTAGAGAAAAAATTTAGGTTTCTTTCTTTCTTGGTCCACATGTTTCTGCATCAGAACCTAGATTTCTTTGCCTGATATTTTCCGCTATCAATTTTTGATGAGAAAAATAAAAAGAAGCCGGTGTCCACATGGATTCCTTTTCTTTCCGCATCATACGATTATTATGCATTTGTGGATTATTTCATAGCCCTGGTCTTGCATGATTTGATTAGAGAAGGTGATATTATCCGGCTCGATAAGGAGCAAGCTGGATTTATGTAGAGCTTCACCCCTGCTTGTGACTGGTTCTTGGGCAAAGATTTTATGATCCTCCAAATGCGGGGCTTTACTGACAAACCTTTCCTACTCCCAACCTACATCACAGATAGAGTACTCATGTTGGAAATATTTCGACAGGTGTGTATCATTGATTTTATTTTCTATAGCAGTGAAAAGGTCAAGAAGAAGGGATTCTTCTCTTGTCTGAAGAATTTCAAGTTGGTAACTCTACTAAAGAAGTAATCAGACCAGTTGTTAGAGGACAAGCTGACATATCTAAGTTTGGTACTGGTAAATGATAAGTGGGAATACAACCCTTTCAATGACTTTTCAGAGCCACATATGAGGGTTACCCATGTTCCCCAACCATACTGGGAGAAGCAGTGTAATCCACAAGTGGATAAAGATGAGGATTTTGTTGAATTGGCACATATCCCTATGCCAGATACTAGAGGTCCATGGCACAAGTTCTATTTTCCTATGGCTATGGCCCAAGATAATGTGCCCATGGAGCGTGACATGTACAATAGGTTAAAGAAAGATGAGGAATGAAGTGAGGAGAAAATAAAGGCTTTTTGGAAGTATCGCTAAGAAATTGCACAATTGGATGCTCCTTACAATCAATTAAGGGATGACCAAGAATTTGAAAGGTGGTGGAATGAGGGCCATCCCAACCCAAGCTCTAGTATTAATAGGAGTGAAGAGAGGGATGAATCCGATGAGCAGGAGGAGGAACCGGCGACATCGGCTTCCTCTGCGCAAAAGGAGAAAGTCTCTAGACAACTTGCCTATGTGGCCATGAAAGTACATTTTAATATATCAAGGGGCTCACATATACTCACTTGGGCTGCTAAACTAGCCAAGCTGTCACTTCAACAGATGAAGATGACTGCCAAAGCTAGTGAGATTCCACCTATAAAATGATAGTGTATTATCGGAGAGGGTTCGCAAGAACCCACTGGAAGAGGAGTACTCATTGCTAGTCAAGAACCGGAGGTTGCGGGGGAGTCCCTGATGTTTCTGGAGACACCAAAAACTAGTCAACAGGTACAATTCACTCCTTCTCTTGCATCTCATTCCTTGGTATCTGCCCCTGCCTCACTGAGAACCCCTGCCATAAGTCCTAGCCCTCTACCTTTTGCTTTTAGTTTGACATATTCAGTTAGATTCACCCAGTTTTCATAGGCCCACCCACTCATAATTACTCCTCCATGTATGCTTACACCTACCACTACCGCTCAGACCTTCCTTGCCTCGCTTTTGGAAGGCATTCCCCCTGTGAGTGCCCATTCTTTTTCTGCTATGATTACATATCGTCTTCCATTGCAACAAGCTAACACCCCGTTATCAACTCCCCATTTCTAGCCAATGAGTCTTACGGCTGATTCCCCAGTCCAGTCATTACAAATGACTAGCCCTGTTGTTGGTTCTCAAACCAAACTATGGAATGTGCCTCACTTCTCTCCACAAAATGTCACTCTCCAAAAGAAACAAATGCCCACACCTATGAAGCTTACCTATCCCTATGCCCTGGCTTATGGTGCTCCTTTCGCAGGTGGACTAGTTTCATCACTAGTCGAATTCATAGCACAAATAGATTGTGGAAAGGAGGCACACGTGAAGAAAATGAGGAAACACAAGGAAAAGGATGACAGTGTTTCCGCCGAGCCAAGAGTACAAGCTCTGTACAATGAGGTCCGACAAGAATTGAAGTTCACAACCATGTACCTAAGGGTAAGCAAGCCTTAGAGAAAAATGCAACTAGAAGACTATGAGATATATGCGGTCAGACTCAACATGAAGGTAGCCTGACCATATGATAAAGTTGAAATCATGGAGGAAACACAATGGGTAGTCACTTTTGAATTTCTCAAAATTGATCGCCAGTTGAAGAAGAAGGATGAGCAGCTCAAGGTAGCTAGGGAAAGGGTTAGTTTTCTAGAGAGGAAGGAGAAATCCTTAGAGGCAGATATTTCCCGCATGACTAAAAGGGCACTGATAGCAGAGGATGAGAGGAACAAGCTTCAAGGCAAAATTGTGAAGACTCAGGTTGCTGATCCTGGCATAATGAAAGAGCTACAAAGCAAGAACCAGGAGGTGGAGAAAAATCTACAACTGAAAGATGAAGAGCTGGAGCACCTCCGCCTTGAGCATACTCAAGGGATGGCACAAAAAGGGGAAGAGTTGGAATGCCAACAGTCTCAATATGAAAAGAATGCAAGAGAAAGAGACCGAATTTCAAAGCCTTAAGGCTCAAATAGAGGAAGAGCTCCGAGAGACAAAGGCTTCTCGAGAAGAGCACTTAGCAAATCACTTCCGAGCCGAGCAGACTTGGAATAAAGAAATGAGCAACTCTGTGGAGCAGTTGGCGTCTGAGAAAAGGAGAAAGATAGAATTAGCTAAGGCCATTATTTCAATAGATGCAGAGATTACTTCACTTAAAGCCTCTCTCCGGCCTTCCCCTACACATCTTAATATCATTCCGCTAGTTAGACAATTATACATTTCTCACTGGGAGAAAATCAAAACATTTTTCCTAACATTGCAGCCTACCCTCCGATTTATCGACAAGGCATCAAGGCTCAGCTAGGAGGCCCATGATATGATTGAGCAGTTCTCACAATTCATCTTGGAGAAGGTTCCTGAGGAAAAAGACCTGCTCAACAAGTTGTACTCCATCTCTGATGAGAACCTTGTAGGAGCGGGTATTGAAGATTGAGATGCTAATGCTCAAATGACAAAAAAATTTATCCATTGCCACTCTACCTTCCAATGCACTAAGGTAGCCATGGATTTTCTGAGTAAGACATTGGATAGCATTCAGGGATGTTTCTCCGAGTTAGGCAGGATGGGACTGCCATTCCCATTCCTCAAGGATGACTCTATTGCCATGACTGCGCAAATTGCAAAAATTATTAAGAAGGAAAATGACCCAGAAGCTTTCAAGGAGTTCATCCATCCTCCCACGACAGCCGACATTAAGGCAGTCATTCATCCGCTCTTGCAGCTACTATTTCATATACAAGCAGAGGTCGGTTTACTTGATGTGCTACCTCACAAAGAAACTATTCATCTACGTGGAGCACAGGAGAATTTGTGCAACATAGTGAAGCCGTCCGAGGATTAATGGTTGCCTTTGTAGGTGACTCTTTCCAATATTTGGCTCCATTAGCCTAATGGATAAGGCTTTGGTTTGCAGAACCAAAGAAATTTTGGGTTCTCTGTTCCTTAGTCGAAACACCCCTGTTAGTCACCAAAAGCTATTAAATAAATATTTGAGCAGCTCTCTTCAGGTTTATCTTTTGTGTTGTTTGTGCACTGGCTTATGCATCGCCAAGTTTTCTTAGATTTTTATCAAAATTTTGATATGCCACTTTGCACGTCTACTCTTCACAACTTTGGGTATCGGCATTCCTTTCGGATCCTGGGAAACTCCACTGTGCTTCCATGTGTCATGACTACGGGATGATTTTGTTTCTTGTTTCCTTGACACCTCGTCAGGCTGTGAGATGTTGCCACGAAGCCTGCATTCCTAAAAAGTGCTGGTGGGCCCCATAGTTTCTAGCTAGAGTGGACTCTTGCTATGTGTCAACCATTCACAAATCTTTTGACACGAGAATGAAATAGCAATTGTGGGAAGCAAAATGCTGCCACACATCTTTTATGCCTAGATGATGGGGCATTCCCTCCACTGTGATAAGGTTCTCGGTCCATTCGACACATGTTACATTTTCACAAATGCTTAGCAATGATGGGAGAAAGGTTCATGTGGGCAGCGAAGGGTTGCCATGTGCTTTGGCGGCGGATTTGTTTTGCTGGTGATGAACCAGATGAACCAAATAATGCTATTGGTTGTTGCTTATTATAATAATTCACACCAATGGATGACACTTGTCTAACTAGCACCACCACCATCATTGCAGAGGATGCACCTATGTCGGGGATGACTAGATGTGTTTCGGCTCGAGCCTATTGTAATGGCCTAGGGAACATTCTGTTTCAGGCATCATTGTAGAAGATTGCGAGATCTTTTTCTGTTACTATTCTCTGAGGCAGTGGGAGGTTTTTCCTACTATATATACTTTCTTTGTTAATGAGAAAGGAGCCAAAACTGGGGAAAAACACACTAGTTTTAGTAAAAGGATGCCAGGCCTTTTTACTGTTTTATTTTAAGTGCAAAAACTCTCAGACTATGCCAATTGTTTGACCTTTTTATTTTTTCATGCTATTTAATCAAACTATGAACTGTGCTTCATATTGTCTTGACAATTCCTTTGAGAAATTCTATATATATTGAATGCAAGTTTACTTACCTAGATCATGTCTAATGACACTTCTTGGCAGTGAGAATGTATGCAATATTATTTTATGTCAATAAATGAATTGTCTATGCTATAATTTTAAGTCTCTAATGTTTTGGAATACAACAACACCATTTAGGCCCTTAAATCTATGATTTATCATTCCCATCATCAAATCTTGGTGCATCGCCTTAGGTTAGACTTTACTTTATTATATTTGCTTCCTTTTCCCTTTCCAAACCCCATTATAGAAGAAGCTGACTTCTCTAAAAATCTAGAGGTTACTTAGTTTAGCACAAAAGGTCCCCCTTAAACTGAGTTTCCCATAAGACTCTATTACCTCATCAAATTTTATCATCAACAGTGATGATGACACAAATTGGATATCCTTTACTTAGAGAGCCTCCTAAGTCACTTCCCATTAATGAATCACAAAAAAATAGATTTTTTGAAATCTATGATGCAATCTAGTAGTAAGAATGTTCTGTAGCAATCGAGTTATAATAAATTTGCTCAAATATGTAGGCAACTACAAACCACTCCCACTTCATTACCATTGCATCAACATATATTGGCTAGTATTGAAGACCTTAAAGAGACTCTCCCTAATATATTTGTATGACAACTCATTCAACTATCACCCACATGCAATTATTTATTTCAAGAAATATTGTAAATAAAGCAGGAGGATATCCACTCTTATATGAAATTGAATATGGTAACACCCTCCTTTGATCATTGCAAGTCACACAATCAAAAATCACATTCCCTAAACATGTGAGTTAGCCTAACTTGAGATTGAAAACAAAAATGAATTCTTAATGATAAAGGTGATCATTAATGAAACTATAGTTAGGCACACTCTCATAGACAATGGAGCATGTCTTAATGTTTGTAGCATTGAACTTCTAGATAAAAATGGCATTGATAAGAGGCACATTCAACTTAATGATTTTAATATTCATGGGTTTGAAAATATTAATAGGCAACCATTAGGAATGATTACATTATCTATTGAGGTCAGACCTGTAGTGATTCCTACCCTTATCCATATCATACCAGGACCTCTTTCATACAATCTTCTCCTAGGGAGACCATGGATTCATGCTATGAAAGGAGTCCCATCTACTATTCACCATGTGATGAAATTTAAATATAATAACAAGATATACACGGTTAAAGAAGATGAAAGAAACTATAAATCATATGATCACAACACTACCAACTACCATAATACTTTTATTCCAAAATAAAAAATTGAACCTGTACAAGTTGATGTTAATCTTAATTGTCCTTCACCTACAACAAAGATCTTTAGTGATAATTTAGGATCGTTAGCTTTTATGCCTCATTTCAATAAAGAATCCAAAATCTCATGCTCAAAGTCCAAAGATTCATATACAAATGATTCATTTTCAAACACAAGTTCTAGTGATGATTAGGGTTCATTAAATTTTACACCCTCCTTTGGGGGAGAGTATAAAACATCACAACCTAAACCAAAGAAACCTTGTGCTTCATTTGCTCAACTTGGTTCTACATCAACAACATCACCCCATGGTGGTGATGGGGGCTATTTTAATCCCATTTTTCATGAGAGGATGATGCATAACATTAAGCAACCTAGAAAGGATTTGTGTTCTCATGAAGATGCCAATCCTTCTCAAAAGCATAAACCCCCTTCATTTAAATTGAAGGATTGTTATGGTCTTGATGGAAAAATCCCTCCTAAATACAATGAACACATGAAGCAAACTGATAGACCATACTCTTTCAAGAAAGATCTAGGCTTACCACCTTTATCTCCATTTTTATCTAGGCCTTATCATTTAGTGTGTGTATGACATCTGATACAAATTAAGCAACATCCTCTACTATTGATCAAGAAGGTATCTTGTTGATACTCCTCCAAGATCATTTGATATTCCTCTGTCCAAGAAGATAAAATAAATCTTACTACAAGAGTTCATTTTGTGCATATCATAGAGTTCATGGTCATTCTACTAATGAATACAATGCTTTAAGTAACAAAATTCAAAATCTTAGGCACTATGGTGCTTTGCCTTGTGTTAAAGCACCTATTTCCTCTAATTGAAACTTATATTCATTCTATTTGACTCATCCTTGTGTTGCACTAAGTGGAGGCAAGGGGTTAGGTAGCCTTGTCCTTGTATGTCACTTGTCATTGTCTCTTTTGGCTAGTTTTCCACCTTTCATGTACATATAAGAGAAAGTTTGAGATGTGGACGACATTCCTTAAGTTGAATCGCATGCGACATTACATCGAAACTCATGTTTCACCACACAATTTTCTTTATTCTTATGATGTGTCCTTTTCTTCGTGGTGTCACTGGACTTGATATCCTTCAAGAGCATGATATTTCTTTGATTTATCCTCTCTTGGAGATATTAAGCATCATGTTCCATAAGAGGAGACCTTACACAAAGCAAGAAAAATCCCTTTGAACACACCTTACACTATTTTTCATGTACAACAATTGTTCTATGGCCACCTTGCATAATACACTTTGCTTGCCTGTGGATCCATCTTGTTTGTTCATGAGTTTCAAGCATACAAAGCTTTTCTCGCATCATGGAGCTTGAAGTTCATTAATTAGTGGTACCTTGTGAAATTTATTAGGAGGTATAACTTTGGTATGGTGAAAGTATGATGATAAGTCGATACAGAGGCATGACTTTGTCACTAAGCCACCCTTTCTGGATACTCACCCAATAGACAACCTAAAGTTTTGTTGTGTTAATGAACATGCATTTTTGGGCAAACAACTTAGATTTGATCCACATCTCATTGGAAAAGTAGTCGAGGCTTGATCCATTTTTTTTATTTTTTTCTTAATTTTGTTTTTCTTTCTTTTAGTTATTGGAATTGCATGTTTGCATGTCTTGATGTTGCATATCATATATCTTGTTCATGTCCTTTTATGCTTATGTCAACTGGTTTCACATTGGACCTTAGATCCTAGGGGCTTGACCACTCCCCTAATCTTTTTCATCCTAGACCATCCACATCGATACACTAGGACCCCTCTTGAATGTCTACTTTAGTGTGAGTTTGAAGCAAGTTCCTCCTTTCACTAAAGTAAGGGCTAAATGTAATGACGAAAATTATACGCCCTTCATGGAGGTGGTACAATTTATCACTAAAATTTGGAATTATTGACATAAAATTGGACGTAATGTCACCTTGATCTAATGTTGTAATATATTTTCTACATTCACATTAGATTTAGGGCCCTTTTAAGAAAAATAGACCTAATTTTGCCTTAATTTAATGTTGTAAAGTGTATTTATTTGCACCTTCACATTAAGCTTAGGGCCTTTGTAAACTAAATGAAATTAATGGTACCTTATTTATGGTGTTGTAAAGTGTATCCTAACACTTTCACACTAATCTAGGGTGTCATTAAATAATTGGGCTTCTTTATGCCTTATCTAGAGCCTTATTTTGCATCCACGAGCTTTAATTTATGCATATTTTTGAGGATAATCCAAACATAAACAAACATCCATTCCATAATTCAGGTGTTTTTAGGTTGTGTGGCCCATATTTAGTGATTTGGGATTCATACACCACCTTGGGAATATGAGTCCCATCTAGGTTTTGGGGCCCTGATCCTGATTTTGCATCATTCTAAGCATTTTTTAAAAATGTGTCTCATATCTAAGGCTAATGGGACTCATACACCACTTTTGGATTATGAGTCCCATGTAGCCCAAAATAAAATTTAGTTTAAATTTTTGATATGATTTTATCCTCCTAGATCTGATGTCAACTTGTAGTGTAATTTTAAGAAATTTGCATAAACAAGTATAAATACAAGGTTATTCCACTCATTTTCCCCTAAGACTTTCAAGAGATCTTTCCTAATAGCAAGTTTATGATTATAAGACTTGAAAAGAGTGTCAAGGAAGCATTCAAGATCATTTCTAAGGAATTCAAGGGTAGAATTATTCATCATTTGTTATAGAAATTCAATATCCATTATCATGTCAAGGTTATCAAGCATCAAGCATATTGCTGAGCTAGTGTTTTGATGTAGCATTCAAGATCCAATACTAAGAATTGTTCTACACTCATTTCAAGATCTAGATGTACATTCTTCATGGCCATTTCATGTTAGATTGTAGATTTACAAGACATCATTCAAGGTATAATTATTCATGTTTCATGTTCCATGTTGCATGTTTCATATCCTTATTGTCTTGCATTATCTGGTTTAATTACCCAAAAGAGGTTTGACTAAGGAAAACCCCTATTTCATAACAATAAAAAAGTATTCCTTTCTTTAATGTGTGATTGCAAGTTTGTAGATTGAAGAAAAGTGGATTTGAAGCCTTCAAAAGTACCAAAATGACAAAGTTGCAAATGTTGTGAAAATTGTCAAGACCCATTGAAACTTAGATTTAGGGAAAAATATCCATCCAATTTGTATGAAATTAGTGGAAAAGTGCTTATTTGATTCATCTTTAGAGGCTTGAAAATTTTTAGTTCAAGATTCTACTTTTGGAACACTTTGTGATAAAATAGGTGTATGAGTTCCAGTTAGGGTTTTAGGGAACAGTTTCTGGGTTTTCTTCCTCGTAGTCTGCAACTCCAAATTCCAAATTTTCAACTCTTTTGGACCCACCTATGACCCATATGCCACAAATAGCTTGAGTCCCAATGGGCATTAAACAACAAAATTTCAAGGTTTTGGAGCTTTTGACCTCATCCTTCTTCCAGATGCACCTCTATTCATTTTTAGTCTTTTATTCTTCATTTCAATTTCATTTCCTAGGTCATTTAGTTAGGTTTTGCATGATACTTTGCATATCATTCACATTTCTTATCTTTCCAAGCCCTAGCTTGGTGGTGAACCATCTTATCGTCTTTAATCAAACCCTAGGATACCTTATTGCAAGATATATTTCCCCCTCTCTATCTTCAAATTGAGATCTCTAAGGTTTTCTCAAGTGTAACTGTGGACAATGATTTTGGATTGCCCAACTGTTTTAGATCCTTCTAGGGGTTTTCACCTAAAAGGAGAAAGAATGGGATCCAAAATGCTAATGTCTACACTCAAGATTAATGTAAATGAGATGAAATATTCTTAATTAAGATATACTATTGCACTTATCTAAAAATTAAATGATTTTATGATGCTAAACCTAAGAAATACAAGGTGCTAGAAAACACAATGTGATATGCAAACATGTGATAAATGACCTAGATATGCAAGAAAACTAGATAGAAAGTTCTGAAACAGAATGTGTGCACCTGGAAGCTAATGAAGAGCTGACTGGATATTGTAGGAACCACTAGAATTTTGAAATACTAATTCTTAAGCCAAATGGGACTAAGTTGCCAGGTTGGCAATTTAGTCCTAGTTTGGGGAAATTTTTCTAGAACATGAATCTGCCAAATGGGTATCCAAAACTGTAAAAATAAATTTTTAGGCTTTGGGGTGGGACTAAATCACCAGGAGGGGCAATTTAGTCCTCTTGTAGATTTCAAGAATTTTGGGACAGGATTCTGCAGCTTCAAGTCTGGACTTGCTTTTCTGATGTGGGTCCGGATTTGAATCTTTAGAAAATGACCTGTAGAATATCTCCAAGCTTCAATTAGGTTATGTTGAGTTGAATAGCTTTGATTGATTGAAAACACCTTTTTCTCACTTTATCCCGTGACAAATTTTCCTACAAAGTCTGCAAACACATACATACAAAAGGGGAAAAATGGTAGAGGGTTAGAGTATAGGGGTTTTCCTTGGTCAAACTTCACTTTGGTAATCAAACCCTAGATAATAAAATAAAATATGAAGAGAATGATAAATATATAACATGCAATGTTATAAACTTACCAAACCCTTGATGAAAATCTGAAGATATGCAATGAATTGCTCCAATGGATGACTTGATTGTGCTTAGAGTGCTTAAATTCTTGAGAGATTGAATGCTTAATAAGTGCAAGAGAATATGAGATTGTAGGAGATGTATAATGATGGTAAAAATCCTTATTTATAGTAATTTTCCCAAAAATAACACATCACAGGCCGACCTCAAGGGTTAGAGGACAAAATCCTGCCAGAATTTTAAAATAATTTTGATTTTTGAGCCAAGTGGGACTAAGTCACCCAAGGTGGTGACTCAATCCACCTGGGAAATTTTGATTGGATGTCGGAAGTTACGATGCATTAAATGTTTTCCAATGGGAATATCCTTAAAAACATTGTTAAGGGGGGTTGAAAAGTGTATTGGAGGGTCATTTAAACACAAGAAAGGGTTAAATTAGTGATGACAAGTCTAGAAAAGTGAAAGTGGGTTACAACACCTTACAACACTTTAAAATAAGACTTGGTAAGTTATATTAAAAGGAGGAATAATTAGGATGAATTATGATAATAAGAGTCTAGAAAAGTGTAGAAATGTGTTACAAAACTTCACAACACCTTTACAAGACATCCTAGAAGTATTAATGAATTACAAAAATCTAAGTCCTAATTTCACATTACAACATTAAATCTAGGAAAAATCAAGCTAAAGTCCAAAAGAGAGATTCAAGTGAGCATAAAAATGCCAACTATACATTTTTTGGCAACACATTAAGCGACCACTTTAGTGAGAGGATGAAATTGCTTCAAATTTTGGCTAAAGTAGCACAACATGCACGCCAATAGCGATCCAAATGCACATGTGTTGGTAAGATGAGACAACAATAATCAAGAGGGGTGATCAAGGCCCTAGGATCATGATCCCATGGAAAACCTAACTTAAGCATGAAAGGAACACACATGGAAATGATGAAAAGAAAGAAAGCTTCGATCGTCTATCCAACTCATTGTGGATTAGTCTAGGCTACTTGTTTGAAAAAGGAAGAAAATGTGTACTCAATCTGGGGTGATGAAACTTATGGTTGTCTACCTGGTGAGAAAGCCCAAGTATGCTCAATCTGGGGCCACAAAATTTCTAGTCATCTATGGGGTCAGAAATCCACAAAAGTTGGCTATGGGGAAAGTCGTGCCTTGGAATGGGCTTCCCACTCAACCATATCAAAGTTATGCTTCATGATAACTTTAATAAGGAACCACAAAGACAATGTGAGTTTGTGCTTCATGAGACAAGCAAAGATTTGTATTCTTAGTGTGAATCCCTAATCCAAATACCTGTAAAACACAACAAATGAATACATTAGGAGATCAAATGCAAGTAAGAACAAGGATTCCCCATGAAATCCATTAACAAAACTCAAAATAGGAATGAAGAGAAGAAGATAATGAAAGAACAAGAAAGTAGATTAAATCCTATTGAAAGCAATGAAAACTCTTGATCCCATGGGGGAATTGGTGCCAATTTGATGTGAAAATTGGCCCTTTCCCAACTCCAATGCTAGCTTTGATGATTTGATGAAGATTGATGAATGATCCAACCTAAAATCTGCAAAAACCTAGCTATGATTCAATGAGATGGATGAAAATTGCTATGAATTTGAGTATAGTAACTTTACTCAAGTTGTGGATGATGAAATGAGGATATTAACCTCTTATTTATAGATTGATAAGATGGATGAATGTCCAAAAATAGAGCAATGTGGGACTAACATCCATCCAATGACATGATGCCACTTGTCAACATGTGAGAGGATGAAGGTTGAGCAAGTTTTGAGGATTGTGCTAATAAATGCATAAATTTGAATTTCAAATTTGTTGAAATGACTTGAAAGGGGGGAAGAAAGAAAGCATTAAATGCCACTTGGCTCAAGGCAAAGGACATGTAAGGTGGAGTTATTGCCTTGTTGGAAGGACATGTCAACTCACATTTTTAAATTCGAATTTGGGAATATTCCTTCAAAGATGCCTTGTGAGGAAAATAGAGATTTAATAAATCAATTAAATCTATTTTCAAGTGCAAGTTGCAAAATCTAGAGGATGGGATATGATAAGAGATTAAATTAGTCAAGGGTCAATTAATTTAATAGGATATTAGATGATGTGACTTATTTGACTTAGATTTTATGATTTATTTAAATCAAATAATGAGAAGAATGTGATAAGATATTAATCAAATAAATATTTTGATTTGTTTAATTAAAAGGATCATATGTTTAGATTAAATTAAATAAGGCTTTAATTTATTTAATTTAATAGATAGACTTAGAGATTTAATCAAATAAAATTGATTATTTAATTAAATCAGATAATTAGATCAAGATGATTAATTTAATTATCGAGAAGAGGTGACTTAATTAGATAAAGTGATTTATTTAATTAAGAGATGAATATTGATGAATTTAATCAGATAAGGAGATTTGATTAAATGGTTAGACCGAGGGATGATTTAGGGTGAAACGATGTTAGTGGATCAGGATCGAGTGTGCGATCAATTTGTATATTTTTGATGTCTACATTTTGCCCCTCTTTGAAGCGATGTACTTGTTGCGTTGGTTCAAAGAATAACCTTGCCCTGATCAAAAGAAAAAAATTCTCTAATTTTTTGGATGCTTCACTATTGCCCTAGCAAAAGAATTATGCTGGTATACTGCCCCCTTGAGAGATTGGGTGAAGAGGTTTGATTTGAGGGTCGATCTCTTGAAAAAGAGGTTCAAGATTAGTTCAACTCGAATATTTGATGTAGACAGTCATCAGCCATGGGTAGCCTCATGCCTATTTTGATATATTACACCCACTTGATCCTGATTTATACCATGACAGTTACATTATTTATGATGAGATGATTATGATGTTTATATGTAATGGATGATATGATGATGTATGGATGGTATGGATGCACATGATTTGATATGATGATGCTTTTATGATTATGCAAATAGATGATAAATGCATGGTTTATGAGATGTTTAGAATAACCAATCTATATTATGCAATGATGGGGATGAATGCATGTGGTATGATTAATGCTTTCTATATCATATGATTATGAAGTATGGTTTTTGGATGCAGGATGGATGCATTAATGATGTTCTATTATTAATTGTCATGGTACCATGTTAGCGTGAAAAGAAAGAGATAGAAGAAAACAAGAGATTCCAACAAGACATGAGATGATGATGATGATGATGATGATGATGATGATGATTACTTGCCGAGGAGTTGGGATTTTCAAAGGGACAATTATCTTATGTTTGATAACACACGTGGTATGATGCATCAAGGTATAGACAACCAGAATGGCATGGTACTTAGTGTGATGGACTTTGACTTGACAATCATATAGGAGTATTCTTGTTCACACCTGACATATGGAAACCTTGCTAGGATGTACTTCAGAAGTTTTAGACACCTCGGACCAAAACACAAAAAGGTAAACCTATCCCTGTAATAGTCAACAAGTTGCCCTAGACCTCTTCCATACATACCTAACAAAGCAAGTATTCGCCAAGGTTATATTACAAGAACATCCAAAAAGCACAGTAGATAAAAGATAATGATCATTGCCCCATTCCTATTTTTCTAAATCCTTTGTTTTGGGATATCATCGAGATGTCCTTGGAATGAGCGCAAATAAGATAATTCAAAAGATAAATACCAAGTAGACAAATAAACTGATGCTCTTCAATACCGCTAATGGAAAGAGGATGTGTTTTCTAAGATGATGAATGAAACTTATTGCCAAAAGATAATGCCCATTGTAGGAAGGATTCATCCTAGGACATGTTAGTGGATGGCGGCACATCATTTCATTTATAAGGGATGATTGATATGGGAAAAATTCAGATGATGAGTTACCAATACGAAGAGATAACCAACTTGCTTACTTACTGACTTAGACTTTAGACCTAACATTTTGAGTTCTGCGTTTAAACCGCTAGACTTGTTTTTGACTATTTCACCAAAGGTTGACGATGACGATCAGTTTATTATGGATGGTGCTTATTGCGGGTGCAAGTGAGAAGAGACAAATGGATTTTTTTCAAATATTTGGATGTTTTTGACGTTTTGAAATGTTTTGAGGCTATTTTTGGTGTTTTTGAGATTTTTACAAATGTTTTGATTTTTGAATTTTGTGATGTTTTTGGAATTTTTTGAGATTTTGACCAAGAGACTAACCTAAAGACCTATCCTAGGGGTCTCGAGGGTTGATCAACAGATTAGCCTTGCCTATGTTATACATGCAGAGACCACATACTTCAACTGACAACTGAACGATTTATAGATGATGATATACATGATGAGATGTCAATTTATTATGACAGACTCCTATAGGACTGACCTAAATGTCTTGGGGGATGATCAAAGATCAACCTTGCCTACGTTCAAGCTCAGAGATGTCATAGTTCGACAAGACGACCCTATTTTTGACTTTTTGAATGACTTTTTGACTTGTTTTTGGATTTTGATATGTTTTGAATGTTTTTGGATTTTCTGATGTTTTGATGTTTTTGGAATTTTTGATTTTCTAATGTTTTTGGATTTTCTGATTTGAGGACTTTAAGAATATACACGAATCTGATCCAATGAGAACATGCCCCCATCGCAATGCAATAGACTACTCTGATAAAGGCAGAACAAATTGACCTTGAGGATGGGCCGAGTAGTACTAGGAGGGATCATGATACGAACACAAGACCAAGCTATGGTGCAGATGCGAGTGGATGTGTGATGGATGATGGAAGCAAAATGGATGGATAATGCAGATCAAGCCATAAAGATCCTAGTGGATGGAAAGTGCTTATTCACACATGGTGCCTGTTTGCCAGGTTTTCACCGAGGTACTTGCCCAAAGTGCCACCGAAGTGGTTTTCACTAGAGGATGATTTTTTTGATCCTTTTTTGATTTTTTTGGATTTATTAATTTTTAAATTTTTTTTTGTTGTTACCAAGATGCCTATTTGCTAGGTTTTCGCTGAAGTAACTATTTTTTCAGGACTTTTTTTGATTTTTTTGGATTTTTTGGTTCTATACCTGGAAGAATTAGGCATAAAACTTTTTGAGATGGGAGCTATTCATGGGCTCCTGTAGAGGTTCCCCTTTAGGTTTTGATAGCTGATATGCCCCTGATTTATAGTTTGTTGTAATGATGAAAGGCCCTAACCAATTGGGTTTGAACTTGTCTTTGCTGCTGGGATTCGGGACATTCTTCTGATTTTCTTTTAAGACCAATTCTTTGACTTGGAAAGTCCTACTTCTGATCTTCTTGTTGTAGCTTCATTTGAGTCTATTTTGATAGACTTGCAGATAATTCAAAGCATCTATGCATCTCTAATCCAGTAACTCCAGCTCGTTTAATCTTGATACCCGATAGTCCTCATCAGTGATGAGATTTTGCAATGATATTCTGAGGGATGGGAGCTCAATCTCAATGGGGAGTATGACTTCTAATCTGTAGACCAAGGAGAATGGGATGGTGTCAGTGGGTGTGTGGATGATGGTTCGATAAGCCTAGAGGGTGGGATTAAGCTACAAGTGCCAGTCACGACTTGCGTCATTGACTGTTTTCTTGAGGATTTTGAGGATGGTTTTGTTCGTAGCTTTTGCTTGGCCATTGCCTTGGGGATAGTATGGGGTGGAGAAGTGATGCTAGATTTTGAATTTCTCACACAAGTCGCGAACCTCTTGGTTCTTAAAGGGTGTCCCATTATATGAGATAATGGCTTGTGGGACACCATAACGACAAATGAGAAAGTTCAGGATGAATTTTGAGATTTGCTTCCTAGTGATATACGTCATGGGTATGGCTTCCACCCACTTTGTGAAATACTCAGTTGCAGTGATAATGAATTTATGGCCATTGGATGAGGTGGGAGTGATTTTTCCAATGAGACCGAGTCCCCACTATGAGAAGGGCCATGGTGTGATAATCAGGTGAAGCTCTTGAGTTGGAGCATGGATGAGGTCCCCATGCTATTGACATTGTAAACACCTTTTAGCCTGATCATGTGCTTCTCACTCCATTGTGGGCCAATATTTCCCCAGCCTCAACAGTTTCTTGGCTATGGTTATTTTGCTCGCGTGTGAGCCACATATACCATTATTAACCTTGATTAGAGCGGTTAATGCCTCCTCAACATTTATACAGTACAATAAAGTATGCTCTATGCTTCTATGATATAAGGTATCAGCTAGGATGGAAAATCTAGATGCCTTTTTGATAAAGGTTCATTTTAGGCTCGATGGTAGGTCAGTGGGTATGACTCCTATGTGAAGATATGTGTAGATGTCATGGTACCAAGGATCACCAGGACCAATGATTTCACACACATATTCTGATTCTGGTACCTTGAATGTGGGGATGAGAAGCTACTCAATCAGAAATTCATATTTCAGTGTGTTATGAGGGATGTCTAATAGAGACCCAATTGTAGCCATGGTGTCTAATGCTCTATTGTTGGTTCTTGGAATCTGCTCAAATGTTATGTCAATGAAGGATTCCTTTAGATTCTCCACCAATTTCTTGTATGGAGTGAGCTTATCATCTTTGGTCTGATATTCATTATTGAACTGATTTATAATCAACTGAGAGTCCCCATACACCTTCAGAGCTATGATGTTCCATTACACTACTATCTTAAGACCTATAGTCAAAGCCCCGTATTCTGCTATGTTGTTAGTGCAAGGAAATGCCAATTTGTATGACTTCAGTATGCAATCCCCTTGTGGGGTGATGAAGAAGACACCAGCTCCTGATCCATGTTGTGTATATGAACCATCGAAGTATAGTTTCCAATGGTCAGTTACATTGAGGTTAAAGATGGATTCATCTGGGAATTCTGAGACAAGACGGTTCTCAGAATAAATGGGTGCTTCTGCTAGTTGATCTGCAATAACCTATCACTTGATTGCTTTCCTCTCTACATACCCGATGTCATACTCTGATAGTATCATCACCCATTTTTCCATTCTACCCGTGAGTATTGCTTTGGATAAGAGATACTTGAGGGGATCAATTTTTGTGATGAGTTTTATCTTGTGTGCCAGCATATAATGTCTAAATTTTTGGGATGCAAACACTACTGCGAGGCAAGCTTTCTCGATAAATGAGTAATTTAGTTCATGACCAACCATTGTCCTGCTGATTTAATAGATGGCCCTCTCCATTCCGTTTTCATCATGCTAAGCTAGGAGAGCTCCAAGGGCTGCTATTGTTGCTGACACATATAAGATTAATGGCTTCTTTGAGATAGGTGGCATTAACACTGGAGGTGTCAGTAGATATTCCTTGATTTTGTTAAATGCCTCTTCACACTTTGTATCCCATTTGTACACTACCTCCTTGTGGAGTAGGTGGGAGTATGGGTTCTACTTGTCTACTAGTTGTGCTATGAATCATCAGATGGATTGAAGTCAGCCTTATAGGCTTCTCAATTGTTTTAATGTCTTTGGTGCTTCTATCTCGAGGATTGCTTTCACTTTTGCTGGATCCACCTCGATACCCCTCATGGACACTATGTATCCTAGCAGTTTACCTGATTGTATGCCAAAGACACACTTCTTGGGATTTAGTCTGACTTTGTATTCCTCTAGTTTGTCAAAGATAGCACCTAGGGTTGCTATATGATCTTGTCTTTTTCTTGACTTAGCTAGAATGTCGTCGACATAGTCTTTGACTATTTTATGAATCATGTCATGGAATATTAGTGTCATGGCCCTTTAATAGGTTGCTCCTACATTCTTTAAGCTGAATGGCATCATGTTCCAATAGTAGGTCCCCCATGGACAAGTGAAAGCCATCTTATGTTGATCTTCTTTTGCTATCATGATCTGGTTATATCCTTAAAAGCCGTCCATTAGTGATAGCATCCCATGTCCTGCTATCATGTCTACAATCATGTCGATATTGGGAAGCGGGAAATCATCCTTGTGACATGCCTTGTTCAAATCTCTGAAGTCCGTATAGATTTTGATGGCTTCATCAAGTTTTGAAATAGGTATCAAATTTGACACCCATTCTAGATAATCAATTGGTCGTATGTATCCTGCATCTAACAATTTTTTGAGCTCCATTTTGACTAATAAAGTGATTTGAGGATGCATTTTGCGAAGCTTCTATCTGGTAGGTTTTGCATCTAGATAAATTGCTAAGTGGTGGACCATAGTCTTTGGATCAAGCCCTGGCATATCAGCATAACTCCATGCGAAGTTTATTTATCTTTCCTTTAGGAATGCTGCTAGGAGTTCTTGCTCTTTTGATAATAGTGATTCCACATAAAATGTGATGTACGGGGCCTCCTCTATTCCTATGTTGACTAGATTGCATTTTTCAGCCAAGATTGTTGACTTCTCTTGGTGAAGAGCTCTTAGAGGAAGATTGAATCCTTCATCCTCGAGTGCCTCAAAGAGGTTTTCACCATTGGATACGTCCTTTCTTTTTACTATTTTCTTGTCAGAGAGTGCCACAGTGTGGTTTTCACTCAAGGACTTGGATATGATTCTTAGTTTCTCACTTTTGCGACTGAAGGATTCAATCATTTCCCCATAATAGGCCTATGTGTCCAGCTCCATTATAAATCCTGCCTTGTGATCTCCATCTAGAATGTTATCCCTCAATCCCATGAATTCTGAGAGTGCCTCATCATTTTCAAATGTATCAAGAACTGGTGGTCCTCATTGGTCATAGTCAATTAGTTGGGGGTAGACTAAATGAATATCATGATTTTGACTATCTGGTTCAAAGGATATGGTACTAATCATACACAGGGTGGTATCTTCGAATAGCCTAGGTAGATTGGATAAGGTATCTTTGTCATCGCTACTAATATAGGGCTCAATTATAAAACTATGTGTATCCTTACTTGTGACTATTGGTGAGTGTACTTGTACTAGTACTAGCTAAGGAGAAACATTAGCAGCTCTAACCGAAGGACTTCGGCTACATATGGTTATTCTTGGAGTGGCACATCCAAGACCAAGATTTGTTATGGGTCATGTCTCTGGCATGATAGGTATTATGATCCCATTGTCATTTTGTCCCAGTCTTTGATTTCGGTCGTAGCCCATTGCAAGCATCATGTGTAGGCCTTTGCTTCTTTCATCCATTGGTAAATTAGCCGTTGGTCTTTCATCTTGATACAACATGTGAGATGGATCTGCTTCAATGACCTCATGACCAAGGTCTCCCCATCTTGTGAATTCGGGATAATCCTCAAGATACGTTTGTGATGTGGAAGCTTGATTTTCTTGTGGGCATCCTCATGATCTAGGAGATTGTGGTAACTCTCCTATCACAAAAGCATTGTTAGGGAGCTTGTACTTCCACAACCATCATCCTGGATAATAAGGTTGATGTTAGAGATGGTGGGAATGGCGGGTGTCTTTGTCGTAGAAGTGGACGCGAGAGTGGTGGGATCGATGTATTGTGTGGATGGTCCCTCATCATTTTTTGGCACTTGTGGAATTTTGTAATACTTGGCTTCAAGATTCTTGCAACATGAAAACAGCTTAGGATCTCCATGGACGGTAACCTCTTGTCCATTATGTGTGAATTTCACACATTGGTGGAAGGTTGATGCTACGGCTTTCATCGCATGAATCCATGGGCGTCCCAGGAGGATATTGTATGGCAATTCGAGGTCCAAGACCTGACATGTGGTTTCCATGAGTGTTGGCCCTACTTGGATAGGGAGTTTAATTGTGCCCTGAGACATTCTTTCTTGGTCATCATATGCTCTGATTGTGATGCCCTTGCCTTTGTCGATGGAATCTTCTGATATTTTCAACTACTTGATGAGGCTAAGAGAACAGATGTTCAAACCTGCACCTCCATCCACCAAGACCCTTTTGATTTTGCTTTTGTTTACAATGGCTTCCAAGTGAAGTGTGCGGTTGTGAGATGGTTGGGTGAGGAAATCTTGGTCAAAACATGTAAGGAGATTAGGTGTTATGATATTTGTGACCATAGCTTGGAATTGCTCTGCATCGAAATCTGTGGGGACAGTGGATGAGGCTAATGCTTTCTCAAGGATCTTTTTATGTGCTAGTGAGATTTTTAACAACTCCATGATGGAGATGTGGGCTAGCATTCTTTTGAGTTGGTCTACAACATTGTAGCTATATGAAACGGATCTTGATGTAGGGACTCTATTTGGTTGGGATGATCCTGCAATGGTGACTTTGTTGCCTCTTGTGGTGACTCCACAATCTTTGACATGGGTGCCCTTGATGGTGATGACCATGTAGTCTTTATTTAGGGAGGCAATGACTATTTCATACACATTATTTACACTACCCTTCCCTTTATCATTTCTATTTCCTTTGTTTCCATGATTTGGCATCGAATTCGTGTAGATTTTAAGGTCCTAATTTCCTGTAGGTTGTTCCACATTTATGATTTTCTTGTCAATGAGATATTGGATGATGTTTTTGAGTCTCATGCAATTGTTTGTGGTGTGACCTTTTATTTTGTGAAATTTGCAAAGTTGATTATCGTTGTACCAATGGGTTCTTGGTAATTTTTGAATGTAGGAGGCTGGATGAGTTTTTCGGAAATCAACTTTTTCATTATGTCCTCCAATGGTTCCACCAAAATGGCATATTTACATTTTGGATAAGTTTTGCATTGGGGTGCTCCTCTTTGGTCATTGACGTTATTGGTGGTGGGATTATCGGGTTGGTATGTTGTGTGATGAGTGTTTTGGCGTTGTGGTTGGACTTGCGGTGCAGGTGTATTTTGGCGTGGACCACTAATGACCACCTTGGCATCGACGATGCCATAATTAGTGATGTTCTTGTTTCTCACCCATGTACGAGGTTTATCATTGTAATTAGATGATGGGCAGTTGTTTTGCAGTTCATGATATGACATTGATTCGGCGGGTTGGGTCACAAGGGCTCTTTCGATGTGAAGTGCCTTAGAGATTAATTGCTCATATGTGGTGATTCCCTGAACCTTGAGATGAAATGACAGGTGGATTTCAAGGTTGGCTATGATCGTGCAGACTTGTTGTTCTTCTGGCATGGTCCACTTGCTCCAATTGGCCTTGGATCACCATCATTGAAGGAATGAAGAAAAAGATTCATTCTTTCCTTGTTTTAAAGTGTATAATTCTTTGAGACTGACATCCATTGCGATGTTACATGCATAGTTCTTGATGAATTCATCTCCGATTTCTTATAATGTTCTAATGCCTGAAGGTAAGTGGGAAAACCATTCTATAGTAGGCCCTACCAAGCTCCTAGGGAATAGCTGCATTAGATAAGTATCATCATATGCGACCTCCATACAATGAAGCTAGAATTCCCTAATGTGATCTTTAGGGTTTCCCATCCCTCGATACTTGTCAAATTTGGGGATTTCAAATCCCTTAGGGAATGGTTTCATGTCTAGGCTCATATCAAATGGATAGGGAAACAAGTTGCTTTGTGTTTTGGTTGTCCACCCTGATTGAAGGTTGCACACTTGTTGCGAGAGCAACCTGAGTTGTGTCGTCACATCATTCTGGGGATCAGGGGGTGGGATGAAAGTGTTTTGGGGTGTTTGAGTTGTTGGTTGGATGGATGGGTTGGTCGGTGCATTGTTTGATGGTATCTGCATGTTCTATTGAGTGAAGAAGGCTTCTACTTGCTTTTGTATGAACGATGCCTATTGTTGATCCTGTTGTTGTTGCACTAGGATTTCTACTTGTTGTTGCGCTTGTTGCTACTCCAACAATGCTTGTTGTTGTACTTGCTATTGTTCCCACAACTCTTGTTGTTGGGCTACCAATTCTACTACTTCTTGTTGCTCTTGGTATTGCTTTAATGCTTGCTGATATGCCTACAATTGCACTGCTTGTGCAAGAAGTTGTGCTTGTGCTTGTGCTTGTTGTGCTTAATATTGAGATTGCACTTGAGCTTGGGCTTGTGCTTGTGCTACTTGTTGCTGTAATAAAATTTGTGCTTGAGCAACTCTTTGTGCTTGTAATGCTTGTGTAGCTTATTGTTGTTGTTGCAATAAAGCTTGGGCTTGTTGTGCTTGTTGTGCTTGTAATGTGGCTTGTGCAACTTTGGTAGCTTGCGCAACTTGAGCAGCTTGTTGCATGACTTTTTGTTTCTACACTTGTTGGTATCCTCTTTGAAAAGCGGCTTGTAATGCTGCGTCAAATTGGTCTGATGTGGTGAATGGTGGTGGTGGAGGAGGTGGTGGTGGATTTGGAATGGTGGTATATGATGATGTTGTGTTGATATTTTGTGTGTTTGATAATGGTATTGATGTGATCAGTCCTTGTGAGACCACGCTTTGTGATGTTAAGGGTGTGTTTGATGGTGTTGCCATTGCTTGTGTGTTTATCATTTGTTGTTGTGATATCAACGATAAATTTTGAGTGTTTGGTGCAATGCTTTGATTAATGGTTGGGATGTAGGTTTGATTGATACTTGGTAGGGGAGGAAGCCCTAAACCAAGGAGTGATGTAGATGATAATGGAAATGGCGGAAGAGGTGGAAATGTAAGGGGTGTGAGTTGTTGTGGAAATGTCATGGTGTCGAATAAGCCCCCTAGTCTGAACATATCTCCCTCTTCTTGTGAATTTGTGAGAAGAGGTTTTTGTGGTGTTGCGTGAAAAATTGATGATGATGGATCATGATGGAATGTGAGAGGAACATTCTTGTGTAATGGGTTTTTGGGTATGCTTTGTTCCAAGGTGGTGTTTGCGTCCATGTTTTTATTATTAACAAGGGGATGTGATTGAAGAGCATTGAGGAATGTGTTTCCCTTGTTGACATTTGGTTGGGTTGGAGCAAATGATGTTGTGATTTGTGGAATGTTTTGTGTGATGTTTTGAGATGGGGGTGTAGATGAAATGGGGATGGTGGATGAAATTGGAGGAAATGATGTGTCCACGATAGTACTCACATCAAAATCCGAAGGCAACTTGGCCCCTTGTTTTGCTAGTTCAAGCATGTACAACGAAGGGTTAAGTCTCATCATGATGTTGATGATTCTATGGTTGTCTGGACTTTGGAGCATTTCTGCCATTTCCTCGTGAGACATTCCAAAAGTGAGGTCCTCTCCTTGATTTTCTTCTTGGGGATATTGCGATGATGAGAGGGCCAATGGGTTGCTTGATTATGTTGGATTCATTTCTATGTTGGTTTGGCTAAGATCACTTGAAGCAGGTGTTTCTTTGTCAGCTTCCATACTCTTCTTGTATTGAGATCTTGTTTGGACCATAAAATAGGGATCAAGAATATGGGAGATGAATCTCTTGACTCTTTAGATTGATCTCTATTTTATGTCCCAAAGTGAAAGTTTTAAGATGCCTTGAGGATCAAAGGTGATGATATGATGATGATGTTAAGGATGGATGATATGGATGTTCTTTGTCTTTCGATAAATCTTGAGATGAGACACTAGGCTTGTAGGACTTGTAGATTTTGGTTTTTATTTTGGGATATGGTCCTTGATTTTGATTTCGATTTTGATTTGGATATTTGAACAAAAAGACCCTAAGATGTTGGATGATGATCTAAGGGATAGCTTTGTTCAAGGGATGATGTTTTGAATATGTGTGAGGAGAAGGATGCATCTACCCACACCTATTCAAACAAGATGATTTGTTTCACTAAGCATATGGAGAAGGATTCATCTACATACACTAAGCTAGACAAGATGATTTTGATAACTTTGACTAAGTATATGCAAAAGGATGCATCTACACATATCTAGCCAAAGGTGTTTTTGATAATGTTCTCAAGGATTTTGTCTCAATGATTTCGATGATGGTTTGGATTTTTTCCATAAAGCCTAGTATCAAGGATGATTTTTTTAAGATTTTCCAAAAGGTGGTGATGAGATGGGATTTTTTTTGATGTTTTGATGGATAAATGAA
This sequence comes from Sequoia sempervirens, assembly GCA_007258455.2. Classification (NCBI taxonomy): domain Eukaryota; kingdom Viridiplantae; phylum Streptophyta; class Pinopsida; order Cupressales; family Cupressaceae; genus Sequoia; species Sequoia sempervirens. The sequence continues at coordinate 75,891 of VDFB02053730.1, forward strand.
AAAAATATTTTGATGTGTTTTGATCCTAGGATGAATCTAAAAAGGACACTTTTTTTGTCTAGATCTAGGCATTGAAGAGCATGCATATGCTTCCTAGAGACCTTTGTAACCAAGAAATGATTTCATTTGAACATTCATTTTCGGATTTCCAATCAATGATTTGTGCTTTGGGATTTTGAGTTTTCAACACATATGAAAGTTCATTTTGCTTAGCTTTGCTTAATGTCTTTATTTTACCAAAAACACTTTCCTCAATTAGGTTTTCAAACTAAGATGTCCAATGTCTTAATTTCTTCAAACCCCACAAGATATGTTATGTGGAAATTTAATGAACTTAAGGCAAGGGGTTTTCCTATTGTTTACTTAAGAAGAAAAATTGAGATTTAATCCAATGCTTAGAAACCTCTAAGGATGTGAATCACAAGGGAAAGCAATAACATATGGATTGAGTCAAATGTATTTGTCTTCAAAAGGGTTTGAAATTTGGATGATGTTAAGTGTTTGTTTCCATGATGTTTTTTGATCAAGCAATGCATTTTGTAGCCCAAAAATAAGTACAATCCTATGGATGTGTAAGACAATATTTGTTGGATTCCCACTTGGACAAGTCCAACTACGCTTATCTCTAGTAGATGGTTAGATTCTTGACCCCACTGGCTCCCCTCCATGACACTCACTTATATGTGGCAGCCAAGCATCAACACCCATGAAACTCACATGGCATGCTTTCCATCTCTACTAGAAGATCGTAAAAATGTGGGGTGGCTTCAGAATGACCGTTCTTGCACCAACAAATAGATTTAAGGATTTTGGTAAATTCTAGCACATGGGTTTTAGTAAGGACTTTCCATTCGTAGGAGTTGACCCAACGTGGCAAGAGTCCCCTTTCGGATCCATCTTGTCAGAGTCAACTGCATGATATTGGCATTTTGTCCAATATCCACATTTATATCCTAGCTAGAAATACTCTTGGCTTTAGAGTGTTACCACTTGAGTCGTTCCCTTGGGTGAGTACTTTTTCCCCAAGGCAAGCCCCCTAGGATAAACAAAAAGTGAATGAAGAACAATATTCGTAACTCGATCAATCATTGTTGGGCAACAAGAAGAGAGAATATACACAACAAAGTCCCCAATCACACTCGCACAATAGTTTGCTCAATTTTAAGCCCAAATCGAAGTGTGGAGGCGATTGCTTTGTCTTAGCCCAAAGTCATGGAAAAGGCCTTTTGATTCTCAAGATCACTATAAAGCACGAGAGAAGCACATACGTCCTTTTCCAATGCCTTTAGTCTAAGTAAGCCTTCACGAAAAACACAACTACATTTGTTCTTTTTAAATCCTCAAAGCAGTATGTGAGTTCATTTTAGAGCATCAAATGAAGTGTGAGAAATTGTCTTGTTCAATTGTTAATCCAATAAACCAAATCTAGTAAGTTGTGATCCTAAAGATTGTTTTAGCCTTTGCAAGAAATGGAAAAGGTTCTTTTTAAGCCCAAACAAAAACTAGTGTCCTAAGAAGGAGAAGGTAACAAATTCTTAAAGAACTGTTAAACAAACACTAAAGTGTTTAAAAATAATTTGATTGAACAAAATATCCTTCTCATGCTTCTCTTTCTTTTGATTTTGATTCCCAACCTACAAAAGTGATCAAAACGTTAGATGGGATCAAAAACAAAAGGATATAGGGTTAGATGAATCATTTACCAAAACACCCTAAAACTTAGCCAAGTTATCATGTGTTTTTACTTTAGATGCAAATTTGAAAATTTTAACTCATTAATAGTTAAGAAACACCTACACCATTAGATAGCTTACGAAATTATACCCTATTTCAAAAAAAAGCATCAAAAAAGACCTTCGTATGACCAAGATATGGTCATTTTAAAACTAACTCATGGGTGCTAAAATAGTGATCATGGGCACTAAGACAGTGATCATGGGTGCTAAAGCAGTGATCATGGGCGCTGAAAGAACATTAAAGAGTGCTAAAACGACAAAATTTAAAAAAAAATGTGTTAGATTTTTAATTCAAGCCCTCCTAGTGCCAAAATGTGAATCCCTAATCCAAATACCTGCAAAACACAACAAATGAATACATTAGGAGATCAAATGCAAGTAAGAACAAGTATTCCCCATGAAATCTATTAACAAAACTCAAAATAGGAATGAAGAGAAGAAGATAATGAAAGAACAAGAAAGTAGATTAAATCCTATTGAAAGCAATGCAAACTCTTGATCCCATGGGGGAATTGGTGCCAATTTGATGTGAAAATTGGCCCTTTCCCAACTCCAATGCTAGATTTGATGATTTGATGAAGATTGTGATACAGTTTGATGAAGATTGATGAATTCTCCAAGATAAAATCTGCAAAAACCTAGCTATGATTCAATGAGATGGATGAAAATTGCTATGAATTTGAGTATAGTAAGTTTACTCAAGTTGTGGATGATGAAATGAGGATATTAACCTCTTATTTATAGATTGATAAGATGAATGAATGTCCAAAATAGAGCAATATGGGACTAACTTTCATCCAATGACATGATGCCACTTGTCAACATGTGAGAGGATAAAGGTTGAGCAAGTTTTGAGGATTGTGCCAACAAATGCATAAATTTGAATTTCAAATTTGTTGAAATGACTTGAAAGGGGGGAAGAAAGAAAGCATTAAATGCCACTTGGCTCAAGGAAAAGGACATGTAAGGTGGAGTTATTGCCTTGTTGGAAGGACATGTCAACTCACATTTTTGAATTCAAATTTGGGAATATTCCTTCAAAGATGCCTTGTGAGGAAAACAGAGACTTAATAAATCAATTAAATCTATTTTCATGTGCAAGTTGCAAAATCTAGAGGATGGGACATGATAAGAGATTAAATTAATCAAGGGTCAATTAATTTAATAGGATATTAGATGATGTGACTTATTTGACTTAGATTTTATGATTTATTTAAATCAAATAATGAGAAGAATGTGATAAGATATTAATCAAATAAATATTTTGATTTATTTAATTAAAAGGAGCTGATGTTTAGATTAAATTAAATAAGGCTTTAATTTATTTAATTTAATAGATAGACTTAGAGATTTAATCAAATAAAATTGATTATTTAATTAAATCAGATAATTAGATCAAGATGATTAATTTAATTATCGAGAAGAGGTGACTTAATTAGATAAAGTGATTTATTTAATTACGAGAGGAATATTGATGAATTTAATTAGATAAGGAGATTTGATAAAATGGTTAGACCAAGGGATGATTCAGGATGAAACGATGTTAGTGGATCAGGATCGAGTGTGCGATAATCTGTATATTTTTGATGTCTACACTTAGAACTCATGAACACATGCAAAGGTACCACATGCATGCAAGCTAAATTATGCAAGGTGGCCATGTAAAATGCAAAATGTAAAATGTAAAAGATGTTCAAATGAGTCTTGTTTGGTTCATGTGAGGTCTATAACTTAGGGACCATTGTGTCTAATTTCTCAAAGAGAGGAACAATCAAAGAATAAAAAATTTGCAACTTAGGGGATGTAGTGTGTTGCATTAGGCCACTAAGAGGAATGCAATATGCTAAGATAGATCACACTTATGAAGGACGCTACACCCAACGTCATCCACAAAGTGACAAACACAATGTATGAAGTAACAAGGCTGCTCTAAAAATTAAAAAAAATGCAAATGAATAATGCCAATGTATGCCCCCACTTTAAAGGAATTGCTACACACCATTTTGTGAGAAATTACTTTAAAGTAGCAAAGGAAACTTGCAAAAAGAAAGAAGACATGAGAGCCAACTTGAAAAGCCCCTATGCCAAGTCATATGTTTTCAAGTAAGGCTGCATCACGTGAGAGAAAAATGAAAAAAGGGAAATAAAGAGGGTTGCCCCAAAAAAGGAAAACACCAAACACATAAGGGATCTATGGATTTGGGGTCAATATTTTCATTACTGCAATATTTTTATGAAATAGCTCAGAACTTTCATCATTTCCTAAATACATAGAACTAGAAGAATGACACAAAGAGAAAATAAAAGAAAAATAAAATCCATTTTGGGTCAACATGGAAGAGACATAGGGTGTCTCAACACTTTGCATTGTCCCCAAAAGGAAAACATTAAAAAAAAAAAAAGTGAAAGTGAAAGGAAAAAAAAAAAGACTTTTTGGGTCAACTTGAAGGAGACATTGTAGTATTAATCCCTTGCATCATAAAAGGAAAAAAAAAGAAAATAAAAGTAAAAAGTAAAAGGGACCTTTTGGGTCAACATGGAAGAGACATAGGGCATCTCAATGTTTTTTGTCATCCGCAAAAGGAAAACACAAGAAAAGAAAAGAAAAAGGGACCTTTTGGGTCAACATGGAAGAGACATAGGGCATCTTAATGTTTTTTGTCATCCCCAAAAGGAAAACACAAGAAAAGAAAAGGAAAAGGGACCTTTTGGGTCAACATGGAAGAGACATAGGGCATCTCAATGTTTTGTGTCATCCCCAAAAGGAAAACACAAGAAAAGAAAAGGAAAAGGGACCTTTTGGGTCAACATGGAAGAGACATAGGGCATCTCAAGGCTTTGCGTCATCTCCAAAAGGAAAAAGAAAAACAAAAGAGAAAAAGAAAAAAAGGTGAAAAACAATGTACGACATATAGAAGAATGAAGGTACAAATAGAAGTGCACAAAGAGAGAGAGAACATCAAACACACATTATGGGGGAACACAATACACATATACAAAAAGGAAAGAAAAAGGACTAGCAATACAAATGCAAGTCATATAACATACAAGTCATCCATCTCCCAATCTCAGTAAGGGTAACCAAAAGGTGAATAATATGGCTAAGTGACAAGGACAAATGCATTACTAGGAAAAGACTAACAGCTATTTGCCCCCATTACATGTAAGGCAAGAGTGAGCCGAGGTAGGTGGTGCATGAGGGCATGCAATAGTGAGAATTGGAAAATTCTACAACTATCACATGTTAAGAAATGGAAAAATGTATTATGGATTGATGGGATAACATTCAGTGTCATCAAAATGATACTTATTCAATGTTTCATTTAATGTTCAACGTTCTTCACTGTGGTGCCCAAGAACACGATGATATTTGCAATAGGGTACATTTGAATATTTAGGGAGTATGACCAACCTATTGGAAGGTGGTAATAATATAAGAAATTTGTTTAAAATCATTTGGAGTTTTCTTTCACATTCAGGTGGTGGATGGAGAGGAAATTTTATTTTTTTGAGCTTGTAAGGTCATTTTCGTTACAAGATTCACCCTTTTCATGAATGGAAGGAGGAGGAGGACCCATGGGGATCCTTGTCTCCTTATCATCATTAACATTAAATGGTTGTTCATGAGGAAGAAGGATGTTTAAATCAGGAGGATATTGATAGTCTATTTCATTTTTGTTTTCTTTAGTAGGAGCTTTCTCAAAAATTTGGTGAATTTCATGTTCAGTGGTGATATTATGTCCTTATTTTCTTAAAATAGTAAAACCCTTACCATAGGTCTCCTCAGGGTTGATAGGGGTATTAGTGACTTTATTGGCATAGGATGATGGAATAATTTCTTGTGAGGAAGATCTAGGTCAATCTGTAGGAGGGAACTTATGTCCTTCATTGGTTTTAGGATGTAGGAATCCAAACCTATCAGGAGGAGATATAGTAGGGAAGTCTTAAGACTTCATGGATGGATAAAAAAATTTGTTGGCTTCAAGATTGTCAAAGTATTTTTTAAAGAACTCATTCATGCTAACATCATCTTCTCCTATGATGTCTACATCACAAGAAGGACAATCATGAGGAGTTGAAGGAGCATGAGGAAGCTCAAGGTCATTAGGATCACAACTAAAGGCACAATTGGACATATCAACTAAGGATTTTAAGGATTGCAAAAAATTATTAAAGCAAAAAGCCATGATGCAAATGGATGAAGCAAATTGAATGCAAGAAAATGAATAATACTATAATGTTGGAAAGAATGACAGATATACAGGTAAAAAAATTGAAATGCAAAAAATACCCAGAAAATGCCATAAATGACAATGAAAAATGTGCAGAATGACTAAGTCGCCCAGTGTGACAATTTAGTCCCAGTGATGATTTTTTTAGGATTTTTCAAAAAAATTGAATGCAATTTGATGTCTTTTAGATGCACAGATGCAACTACAATATGAAAATGCAGATTTTTTGTTGTTTTCAATATGAAAATGATGCAAAAATGTAAGCCATTTAAGCTTTTCACTAATGCAATTTGTAAAATCCTAAGATGCAATTGAAACAATGCAATACAAATGAAAAGGAAACTTAGGATGCACTTGAAAATAAAAAGGATATATGTTCAAAAGGTAGGTTCACCAAAATGCAGACAATGATTTTGGATTGCCCAACTGCTTTAGCTCCTTCTAGGGTTTTTCACCTAAAAAGAGAAAGAATGGGGTCCAAAATGCTAGTGTCAGCACCCCAACCCATAGGGATTCATAACATATCCCATTTAGCTTTGGCCAAAATGGTAATCTTGACCCCATGGCCCTTAACGGCCTCTATTTTTGTTAAACCTCTTTGCACACACATTAACCAACTCTAGGCATGGATGCACAATAGGTAACACAAACTATGGCAGACTACTATTCTAGAGCCAAAATGCAAAACCCTCTGATGACTCATGCCCCAACATCCTCTAAAAAGCACAGGTTTCCTAAGATTTTTAGGGTTGGTGGATAACTGAGGGTCACAAACATTGTCAATGATATCTTGAACCACCTCCTTCTAGATACGTTTGTCAAGTTGAACCTTCCTACAGTGTTCAAATGGTTGTTCTTTTGGTGTTGGGGAATTGGTGAATGAGTAATGCCCAAATATATTGGCGTAGCTAGGTCTTCTATTTGGAGCTTCGGCTTGCCGGCTAGAGGTAGATGCTTCCACCATGATTGTACGAGAATGATGTAGAGAGCTTCTTTGGTAATAACAAATACTTGCCTTTTGTTTTTTAGAAAAAAACTGCACTTAAGTGCAAGTAATTTTCTAACTTGTGCAATGCTACCACCGAGGTGATACATGTGGGTAGGAGATCCATATCCCTTGGGAATGCTAAGAAATCCACGAGATAGAATTAGTACATTCCCTCTACCACCTCTTTTACAATTTAATTTATTGCATTGAAAAGTGTGTTTTTTGTCATATGGAACATGCCAAGATGACACAAGGTACTCCTAAAAAGATGTCTTCATTAATTTGTTAGAGTCTTAGCATGTTAATCCATGTCTTTTCCCATTAGTGAACTAGTTGTCACTAATGATGGAGAAGGATACACGTCAACCATCAATGTATGAGGGCATTTACTTCTCAATGTCTAAATTTATTTCTCAAGGTATTCCATTAGATCCTCCATATGATTTTTCCACCTTGCTCCATTCTATCTCAATATTTCCCATTGTTGTCTGACCAAAAATAAACATCCTATTTGTTGAGTTTGTCGGTTGGCCTTTTCTATATATAGCTATACCACCTTTTGCAACATTCATTCAAAATATAGTCCTCTAAATTAGTTGGCCTTTTGCCTACTCCCTTTCTACCATAATTCATCACTTCATCGGAATGTCTACTAGTCTAGGTACCCCTATTCGGCTTCTTCCATAGAGACCTCAAAACTACTTCATGGGAGAGGTCATTGATGATCGAATCAAGTGCTTAGTGAGGAATTGCAACCCCCTAGTCATGATTGCATTGAAGTGGGTAGTCGGAGTAGACTATATTACCGATGAGAACTAGATTCAGAGTAACTGCAATGTGATCTCTTGCTTCGTGGCTTCACTACTGGACCTAAATATGGCTAAGCCCATGATAATTGAGCTATGCCAGAAGATGTTTGACACCTCTTTGATTGAAGTGCTTGGGGAGATAGTGCGAGTGGCGATCCTTGGCGCTAGTATCCCAAGCACTATGGACCTCTACAGGTATGTGGACTTTGGAGTAGATAGACCCTGGTTGCCTTTCCTCACTAACTTCCACACCATGGATGTGGAGACACACCGCTATTCCTCTTAGCTAGTGGCCACTTTTATTTTGTGGGAGTATGGCATGGAGTGGGTTCCAGGGATCGCCTAGAGAAAGCACTTCAGTTTCCTAGTGCAAATATGCAGTGAGTAGACCCTAGGTCTGCACTTCGCGGCCCATAGGTTTTGTGTGTTTTTCCCCTACTTGCAACCCATCAAAAGAAAAGGAGAAGACAAAGAAGAAAAGGAGAAGAAGAAGAAGAAAAGGAGAAGTATAACTTGATTACGAGCCCCTTTTGCTTCATCGTTGGAGACTAAAATTTACTATTTATCTGCTCGTTGCCTCCCTTTTACAACTTTTTCTCACTTCCCTCTTTTGGGTTTTTCTCAAGAGAGCCTCATGTTTGATTTTGACCCTTGAGCTATACACTATATTGTAAATTTTGTCAATAATAATAATATAGTATATTTTTTATCTCCTCTATGTTATTCTTGGGTTTTATTTTCAAATTTTCAAAATAATTACAATTTTTTTTACATATGGTACATAATTGCTAAAAAATTTAAAAGAATTTATGTTTCAATGAAAATTCCTTAGATAAATACCATTTATCAGTACATCTAAAACATTGTTCTCCATTTCTTTGAGTCCGTACACGTTCTTTCCTTTGCACACACTATTTTCGAAAGGTCCTCTCCGCAGCACTTTGAATTTTTTATATCACCTTGATTTTTCAACATGTTTGTCGTACCTCGACATAAAGCTTTCTTCTTTGAGTTCTAGGTTATAAATATTTTTCATCAAAACATTGTTTGATCATTTACTGGTGATTGATTGTGGCTCCATGAGCCTTTTCTCCATCTCCTTCCAGCTTTGGGGTTTTTCCTAAATTTTTGTACATCAATTCATCTGGAGAAACCTATTGAGTCAACTTGAGGGTAACTTGGTTGATCAACATGGCAGCTCATTCATGGTTATGCCAATCTCTGGTAGAAAAATTTGACCCTTGTGATTCCACTAGACCTTAGACATTGTCAGGTGTAATGGTCTCAAGCAGGCCCATCCTGACTTTTAGCTCCTTTAGAAACTTGAAATTTTTTTGTCTTGTGATATATTTCTACATGCTGGCTTTCTTTTGATTCTTTTTCCTTGAAGGGAATGTAATAGGACACTCTTCATTTTCTTCCTTGTACTTCCAAGTGAGCACAAAAACTATACCATGTTGGCCATTATACATATAGAGTAGAATTTTTTTGGGAAACTCTGGGATAATTAGCGTTGGGGCTTTAGAGAGAGCCGTCTCTAGCTACTTGATAATTGTTGTTCCCTTGGAAGTTTTTTGAAAAGATGTGCTCTCTTTAATCATCAGGGTGACTGGGGTCACAATTCTTATGAAATCTGGTATGAATCCATGGACAAGATTAGACTTTCCCAAAAAAGATCTCATGTTCAGTTCTAAGCCTCAAATCTTTTTAGGATCTATTACTATTCCCTCAAGTGGTATTGTAAATCCGAGAAGCTTTCTTTGGGATGCTTCAAGGAAATATATTTTTGGATTAAGAAGAATCCCAAATCATTGGCCCTTCAAGGAAAACCACTCTAGATGATCAAGATGATCATCTTTGACTGATGAATCACCCAGATATGTGAAAATAATTTGGTTGACCCATCTTTCTAAAGCAATGTCCATTTCCCTTTGAAAATTTGCACCAACATCGAAGAGTCTGAATGGTATTTTTGAGTATGCAAACATTTCCCACTTGGTGGTAAGCGTCATCTCGTGTTGGTCAGATTCCATTATGTAGACTTGATTATCCCTTGAGGAACCATCTATCAAGGGGAGATCTCTACTCTGGTTAGAGTCTATGAGAACTATCATATAAGTGGTGAGGGGTAATGGCCTTTTATCAAAATCCTTCTTAATTCTTGGAAATCAAGATAAAGTCAAATATTGCTATTCCTTTTCCAAACTGGGACCAGATATAATACCCAGGCAGAAAATTTGACAGAACATATGACCTTTGATTTTCCCCACTTGATGAGTTCTTGTGCTATTAGAGCTTCAACCTTCGGGTTGACTATCCTTTGTTTCTATTAGACGGACTTGGGTTCTTCACCCAGGGCAATTGCATGTTGAACTATACTTGAGTCCTAACCTCTGAGATCATATTTGCAGCACAAATCCTTCAGCTTTCTTTTATTATTGTGAGAAGCTTTCCTACAAACTATTGGTCTTCTGTCACATCTAACATCAAGCTCTCATTTATCTGCGAGCTGAGCTATGAACCGACGGATGGATTGCATTTTTCCTTGGAGGCTCCTTAACTGCTTTAGATTGCGTGGAGGTGGCATGTCCAGAATATCCTTTACCTTGGCAGGATCCACTTTAATACCTTTGCGAGAGACTATGAAACCCAACAATTTCCCTGACGTGACCCCGAAGACACACTTTTTTGGGTTCAGCCGCAACTTATAATGCTCTAGCCATTCAAATATCTTCTTCAGGATGGCGGGATGTTCTGCTCGTGTTTTGGACTTTCCTAATAGGTCATCAACATAGTCTTCCATGATGATATGGATGAGGTCATGGAAGATAACCATCATGGCTCTCTGATACGTTTCCCCCGCATTTTTGAGACCGAAGGGCATAACATTGTAACAAAAGGTGCCCCAAGGAGTTGTGAAGGCAGTTTTGTGTTGGTCTTCAGGTGCGATTCAGATCTGGTTATAACCGGAGAAGCCATCCATGAGGGATAACATCTCATGTCCTGCTGTTAGGTCGACCAACATGTCAATATTAGGAAGAGGGAAATCGTCTTTTGGACAAGCTTTGTTGAGATCCCTGAAATCAGTGCAAACCCGAATGTCTCCGTTGGGTTTGGCAACTGGAACTATATTGGAAATCCATTCGGAGTAGTCAATAGGTCTGATAAAACCCGCATCCAGTAGCTTCTCCAACTCCTTCTTAACTAACAATGCGACTTGCGGATGCATCTTACGGAGTTTTTGCTTGACAGGCTTAGCGTCTGGGCGAATGTACAAGTGATGAACCACTAAAGCAGGGTCTAAGCCTGGCATGTCTGAGTATGACCAGGCAAAGTTAATGATTCCTTCTCGGAGTAGCTGCACAAAGATCGGATACTCTTGTTCGGAGAGTGACTTGGCTACATAGGTGATCTTTGGACTTTCAACAGTTCCCAAATTAACTTCTTGTGTCTCTTCAATCAGGATAGATGATCTGGCAGATAGCTGAGTTCCCATAAGGGGAAGATGAACATCTCCATCTTTCGGCGCCTCTTCGAGGTTTTCGCCATCAGATGCGTCCTTTATTTTTACTTTTTCCACGTCAGGAAGTGCCTCAGGGAGGTTTTCACTAGATGACCTCTTTTTATTTTTCTTATTTTTATTTTTGTGACTGGAGTGTTCATCCTCCCCCAATCCCATAAGGTTGACGTATGTGTCCGCAGACATACTGACAGGTGTGGTGTTGTGTAGGTCCCAATCAATGAGTTCAGGGTGATGAAGGGATAGGCTGATGGTGCAAACAGATAAGCATTCGAACATGGACGATAAGTCAGTGTTGTCAACGTCATCATATGCATGTATGATGGATTCCTCCTCGGGTATGTCTTCCAATGAGCCATCGTCCACGGTGATACTATTGGAAGTATTGGACAATGTTGTAGGGCTTTTCTGTTTTCTATCATACCCAATGCCTACTCTCTTTGGTGACTGTGGTGTATCAATGGGTTGCAATCACCCTTGTTCCTCTTTACTTATGCCTCTACCTTGATAGTTATGTTTTTCCACAACCTTTGCTGGCCAAGGGTACTTTTCTTGAAAATATTTCTTTAGAGGAGTTTCTGGCTCGGGCTCTTCTCGGTAGACCCATTGGCTAATGTCTTCCTCTGGTGCATCGACCTTGACACTCGGAGATCTGAATGTGGTAGTAGGAATGTTTTTACCACTGAAGGTGATGATCTTGTCTTCCTTTTGTGTGGCATGTGAAGGTTGACCATACTCATGTGGCGACAGTGGCATGGTGGCTACATTGAGGGCTGTATGCATCTCATACTCACCGCACCCTTTTTCAATGATCTGGACTCTAGTGACTGAAGGATTAGTGGTGGAGGATGGAGTGGTGATCGCGGTAGATGATGGAGTGGTGATCACGGTGGATGATGGATTGGAGGATAATGACTGGGATGCCCCCATCTCGACCCCAGGACAATAATGTAAATGGGGAAAAGATGCTTCTAAAGCTTGACAATACTCAAACGGTTGGGGGTCGGCATAGATGGTGACCTCCTGTCCGTTAACTGGGAATTTGAGGCATTGATGGTATGTGGATGGTATGGCTTGCATAGCATGGAGCCATGGGTGGCCAAGGAGGAGATTATACGGTAAGTCTAGATCAAGGACATGGTAGGTAGTATATTGGAGCACAGGTCCCACTTGGATAGGGAGACTGATGATTCCTTCTGAATTTCTCTCTGCATTGTCATAGGCTTTGATTGTAATTATCTGGTTGCTTAGGTCCGCTTGAGTATACCCTACCTATTTTTTGAATTTCAGAGTACATAAATTGAGGGCAGAGCCATTATCTACCAAGACCCTTTTTATTTTATGACGGGCAACTATGACTTTGATATGTAGGGGGCGGTTGTGATTGACGTCAATGTTGGGAATATCATTTTGGTTGAAGTGGAGGTGGTGAGACAAAGCCAAGTGTCCCACCAAAGCTTGGAATTGTGTGGGGTCGATGTCATTTGAGACATGGATTTCCTGCAAGGCTTTATTGAGGATCTCTTGATGTACCGGGGAAGACTTAAGCAAATCCAGAATAGATATATGAGCGGGGGTCTTCCTTAGATGATCAAGGATGTTATATTAAGAGTTTACAGGAGTGGGTTGAATGGGTGCAGAGGCTACAGGGACGGTGATGCGGGCTCATCGCGTAGTCACAGCACATTGAGGGTCTTTGGCTTTAACATGTATCATGGATACTCGGGGTTCCACTTGCTCAATGTAATGAATAACATCTTCATAATTGAAGGGCACATTCTTGTAATTCACATTATTTGTGCTATTGTTTTGGGGATTGCTATTGGAGGTGCTAGGACCTTGACTATGGTTTGGGAAGGCGTTTTGGTAGATTTGCAGTTGGGCATTGGATGATGAAGGTTGACTGGGGTCCACCTTGATATCTCCTCGATCAATGAGATCTTGGACATAATTTTTTAAACCTTGACACTTATTCAAGGAGTGTCCCTTGATTTTATGAAAGTCGCAATACTCATTTTCTTTAAACCATGCCGGCTTGGGTTTGGACTCATTGAATGGTTTGGTGATAGGATATGTGATGGGGTAATTGATTTGTAACAATTTATTAAAAACAACACTCAAGGGCTCACCTAATTGGGCGTATTGACATTTGGTACTCCCCTGATTTCTTTGGTTTGACTGTTGAGGGGGGCGAGGTGCCCCCTGGGGTACTGATATGGCGTTGGGTACAGATTGCTGTTGCCCTTGGGATGCATTGGCCACTTGGACATGTTTGGTGTCAGTCACTCCATCATTGACCGCATTCTTGTTTTTGTTCCAGAATCGTGGTTTATCTCCAAATGACCTTTCTTTATCATGACTGTGTATTTTGATGTGTCCTTTGGCAACAAGGGCACATTCAAGGATAGGTCCCTTTTCCACTATCTCAGCGAAAGTGGTGACACAGTGTAGTCTGAAATTGTGGGCCATGTCAGGATGAGAATTTTCCATGAAGAGGGTGACCATGTCTTTTTCTTTCAAAGGATTCTTCATTCGACTGGCTAATGCACGCCACCGTTGGAGGTAGCTTGTGAAGGTTTCTCCATCCTGTTGTTTCTCTTTCAGGAGATCTAAGGTGTCAGTATCCTTCCGCAAATTGAAAGAGAAGTAGGAGACAAACTACTCTGATAAATCTGCAAAAGTTTTTATAGACCCCTTTTCGAGAGTCATGAACCAATCGAGGGCATGGCTTGCTAGGCTTCGTGGGAACAAGTGTAAGAGATAGTTATCACTGTACATGACTTCTTGACATTGTGCATAAAAATCCTGCAAGTGAGCCTTAGGGTCTTTGTCTCCCTTGTATTTGTCAAATTTTGGAATCTCGAAATGTTTAGGGAATGGGATCAATGAGATGGATGGATCAAACGGATATGGACATATATCTTCAAATTTGAATGATTGTTTTGTGCCCCCTGCTTGAAGGTCCTTAAGGGCAGCTTTGATTTCCAACAAATCCGAGCTAGCTGGTGGTGGGTTGGGGGGATATTGATGGTAGAAAGATGAGGGATCTTGTTGAAAGGGCATCGGATTGTTGAAATGCGGGTTTGGATGATTGGATGATGACATGATTTGCTGGTAAGATGGGGGATTCTGTTGATATGGGGGTTGTTGTTGTGGGGCATAATATGGATTTGTTTGATAAGAGTGTGCGGCAGGTTGTTGGGAAACTTGGATGGGATGTTGCGCATTGGTTTGTTGGTATTAGGGGTATTGGGGGTATTGTTGTGATGGATGCGAGGTCATATAAAGTGATTGTTGGGGAAATTGTTGTTGGTTGTGGTAGTAGTAGTGTTGTGGAGGTTTTTGTTGCGGCGTCGAGTGTTGTATGGACTAAGGTGGGATATTTTGTTGTGGTTGGGCCCTTGGACGCAAAAGGGACGCAAGAAAGGGAGATATGGCTTGGGCAGTAGGTTGAGGTGGATTGTCTTGTGATTGGTAGGATGGTTGTTGTGAAGAGGCCAAAGTATTGTGTATAAGTTGTTGCGGATGAGATGGCGAAGGTTGCGTGGGCACGTTTGGTAGAGGGGGTTGTTGGGTACCGCTTGGAATGTTCAGCTGGGGTGTGCCTTATGGAGGTATTTGAGGCGGAATGGTAGATTGGGGAACCTGTTGAGGTGGTAGATTTGTAGTCCCAGGAAGTGGAAGTGATGTGGAAAAGGAGGTGCCCCCAATGTTGACTGGGGGTTGGTTGGAAGAGAGGGGTGTTGTTAACGCCAATGGAGGAGGTTGTGGAACACTTGGTGGCATGCCGTAAGCAAAAGGATTATTGGGGTCAGGCACTTGAGGTCCACCTATAGCTGAGGTTGAAGCATGTGGGGGATAATTAACTTGATAAAGAACGACATTGCCAAATTCAGGTTGATGCCAACCCTCAATTGGAGGAACACTGGAAAAGTATGAACCTTCGGGTGCATTTTGGGACTCTTGGGGTACGATAGATGGGGCGCCCTTATATTTGGATAAGTCAACATTGGAGGGAGGTTTAACCCCCTTCTCAATCAAGTGGGCCAAGATTTCTTCCCCATGTTTCTCAAGCAAACGGTCAGTCATTTGCACATTAGCGGGATTACTAAAATGTTCCTCAAGTGTGAGTTCAGGTTGGCTAACCATACTTTCTTCACCATGTGGCGAGTTATTCTGATTCTCAGTGTTAGAATGTGATGAAGTACCGTTATGAGGATCATGAGGGGCGTTGGTGCCCTTGTTAGGATCTGATGAGACATTTATTATGTTTTTGGGATCTTGGGGGTTGCTTGGTTGGGCATTCTGAGCTTGACGGTCGGCCATTTTCTTTGCTTGTAAACGGGTCTGAACGGGCATGCAAATGCTAGATGAGTAGGTTAATGTCTTTGTCGAATGATTTGATTGTGATGGGATTTGGATTGGATCCAATTGGATTTCGATTGCTCGGGTTGGATTTTGATTGGATTGGATTGGATTTGATTAGATTGGATTTGATTGGATTGAATTGGATTCTGATCGGATCGGATTGGATTTTGATCGGATTTTGATTGGATTTGATTGGGTTAGATTGGATTTGATTGGATTTGATTGGATTGGATTGGATTGGATTGGATTTGATTGGATTGAATTGGATTATGATCGGATCGGATTGGATTTTGATCGGATTTTGATTGGATTTGATTGGATTGGTCTGTAAGAGATGAGAGGGAGACCTTGAGTTTGATCAAAGGAAGTTACCCTTAACAACCAAGAGCTTTAATAGATTAAGAGGGTGATTAGGACACCGAATCCACCTTAAGGTAGGGATGGATTGATTGGGTTGAAGGTGATAACTTACGCCACCGAATTCACCTCAAGATGGAGGAAAATTGATTTGGGTCGAAGTTAAAGACCAATAATCAAGTTCAAGTGCTATGGTCAATTTGGGTAACTGCTTTATAATACAAGGTTAGGATGGTTTGGCTATGGATAGTGTTTGAGGATGTGAATGGTAAAGTTGCAATGTGAGGGTATGAACTTGTGAATGGAAAATTAAAATGAAGAAGGTGGATTAAAGATGATTCGTGGAGAATGAATGGGGATTTATAATGGTTAACAAAAATTTGGAGTGATAGAATGAAGGTTTAAATGGATAAAATGGAGGTTTTGGGAGGTTTAGAATGACAAAATAGAGACTTAGGATGATGGGGTAATGGTTGGGAATGATTAAACGGTGATTTAGAGGCTAAATGAATCCAAATGGGGTACTTGTAGGGTGTTGACAGCAAAATCAGGGGCGTAGACAACGTTCTGCAGTGAATCAGGGGCGCTTCCACCTTTCTGCAGCAGGATCAGGGGCGCTTCCACCTTTTTGCAGTAGAATCAGGGGCACTTCCACCTTTCTGCAGCAGGATCAGGGGCACTTTCGCCTTTCTGCAGCAGAATAAGGGGTGCGTCTGCCTTTCTGCAGCAGAATCAGGGGCGCTTCCGCCTTTCTACAGCAGAATTAGGGGCGCTTCCGCCTTTCTGCAGTGGGACAAAACTTTGTTTTGATGGCAAAGGCTATGGCAAGGACGCAAAATGACAAAGTAAGGCCGGAATATCAAAGATTTCACAGATTTTTCATAGAAAACACTGTAAGCAAGCACAATCCTATGATTAATATTAACAGTATGGCAAGGAAAAGTCTTAATCTAGGATGCACAAGGCTTCTAGGGAGTCCTCGATATAAACTCGATATGTGAGGCACAACTGTGAACACCAGTCTGTCACAAGCGTGAGTCGGGAACCCTAGCGAGATACTGAAAGGCTCAGACCAACTCTTCACGTCTATCTAGGTATCACCCTAGCTTCGATGCTCCGCCAATTATGACGTGACTGGATTGGGGTACAACTTTCATTCTCCCCCCTTTATATACCTCACCGGTACGCGTGGTTGGAATCGTCCCTTGGGGTGATGAAATCCCCAAGCAGGTCCCACTAGGAAGAAGACACTAACTGTTTCCAACTACTCCCTAGGCTCACACGAAGTGCAAGGGGAAAGCGAAAACAAATTAATGCCCCCTTGGGTAGCACAAAAACAAGCAATCACAACAAACAACAAAGTTCAATCCCCCTAATTAGACTATGTTCAAAAACAGCAAAGATATATATATTTTTTTTTTAGAAATTTGATCAAATAAATGGCCCTGCAAGCAAATGTTAGCTAATCTTCTTCTTCGTCCTTGGTCAAATTACGCCACAATATGCTGCAAAACATTAGCAAAAAACACCAATATCCTTGCCAAAATAATGTTAGAGGGTTACTACTTGAAAACAACAAAAAACGGGAGCAAAAATGAAGCAAAATTGACTGTTTTACCTTCCAAACTGTGTTGTTTTGGGGCGCTTCCACCCTTCTGCAGCAAAATCAGGGCGCTTCCGCCTTTCTGCGGTAAGGTAGAGGGCGCTTCCGTCTTTCTGCAACAAGGCAGAGGGCGCTTCCGCCTTTCTGCAGCAAGATAAAGGGCGTTGCGCAAAAGTGGGGCGCTGCGTAAAAATAGGGCGCTGCATAAGAAGCGGGGCGCTGCGTAAAAGGTGGGGCACTACCTAAGAATAGGGCACTACTTAAGAAGCGGGGCGCTGCGTAAGAGGTGGGGTGCTGCGTAAGAATGGGGCGCTGCGTAAAAGGTGGGGTGCTGCCTAAGAACGAGGGGCTGCGTAAGAAGCGGGGCGCTGCGTAAGAGGTGGGGCGTCGCCGCCCCTCTGCGACAAACTTTGTTAGATTTTTAAGAAGAACAGGAAATTTGTGTCCTTCCTACTACAAGAAACGTGTTAGAAAAACCTTTTAAATTTACCCCTAATTGCAGCACACTCGTTAAAAAAAAAGGAAAAACTTTGAGATTTAGGGCGCTTCCGCCTTCCTGTAGTAGACCCAAGGGTGCTTCCGCCTTTCTGCGACAAGGCAGAGGGCGCTTTCGCCTTTCTGCGGCAAGGCAAAGGGCTCTTCCGCCTTTCTACAGTAGAAATAGGGGCGCTTCCGCCTTTCTGCAGCAGAAACCGGGGCGCTTCCGCCTTTCTGCGACCTTTTCCTGCACAGTTCTTAGCTAAAACAAAGGTTAAATGTAAGAACCCATTTGTGGGTCCCACCGGGCATGCCAAAAATGTAATACCTTGATATCTATCCTACTCTAAATGTGCAAAATAACTTAAAAATATGAATGACAAAATACCAAGGACACCTCAAGATTAGCCAAAAGAGTGATATAACGAAAAGGAAGATGAGTAAAATGAAACACAAACAATTTTACCTTCCTTTGTTGTTGATATCCCTTTGATTAACCCTTGCTTGGAATGGATTGTGTGCTCCTTAGATGATTGCTTGAATGACTAGATGCAAGATTAGATATGCAAATGATTAAAAAGATGGCTAGATGATAGTAAAGGATTGTGGATTCAAATTGACAGCATGTAGTTATGAGAATGCAAAGTGTTTGGGAAAGCAAATGGGCAGCATGTAGTTACTCAAATCCAAAAGTGTTGAAAATTCCTTTGAGGAGGGGGTATTTATAGGAGAATTTGAATTCTCTAGAGAATTCAATGGTCAAGATTGATCCAGCAAGGCCAAGATGAAGGGCTATGGTGGGTTGAGAACCCACAAGCCCTCACATCTTGACATGTGGAAGGTGAAGTGGCCAAGGGGATATGAGATGGAGATGAGTTGTTAAGAAGGTACATGAGGTGGAAAAAGGACATGCACCTTGGGGAGTAAGAAGATTTCCACAAAAAGGAATTTCTTGTCCCCAAGTGGGAGTGAAAAGGACATTTGAAGAATTTTGGAATTCCTCAAAAATCTACATGGGAAAATGAAAGGTGGTTGGGGATATAAATGTGAATTAAAAATTCACATTCCTAGGATGATCTAGAGGGTAAAAGGTGGGCTCCAAAAAGGTGGGACTTGGTCACATGTGGAGATTGTGACAAGTCCAAGGTTCTAGAAGCCTTGGAAGAATGGAATGTGAATTAAAAAGTCACATAGGGAGGAGAGAGACATGGGATAAATAAATGAGAATTAAAAATTCTCATGGGAAGGAGAGTCAATATCTAAAAAGGAAAAATAGAAGAATTGACCAAAAAGTGGTGCTAGAAATAGCTAATGACCTTGGTTAAGGTTGTGCAAACATTGGATTAGGCTAATTAATGGAGGATTAGAGGCAAGTGGCAAATGTAGGAGGATGTGACATTAATCTTTGATTATCATAATCATGAATTAATTAAATTAATTCAGATTAGGGCAAGGTTATGGAGGATGTGACAAGGAGAGAGAAATTGAGGAATTTTAAATTGATTTTAAATCAAAAAGGTGAAAAATGACTAAATTAAATAAATTAGCGTATTTATTTAATTTAGAGAGGAATAAGGTGAAAGATAAAGTATTAATTATTACATTAAATACTTTACCGATGTGAGGCGAAAGGTGTAATATTAATTTAATAAATTAATATTAATATGATAGACGGAAAGACAACAAATTTAATCATATGGAAGTGATTAAATTTAGATGTCTACAAATATAAAATTTACTCACTAGTTTGAGACTAAATTAATGAGCATGTATGTCACGAATGATAGATTGAATGCTTTTATTGTACTTTTGATTCTATTCATTTTCAATCTTCTAGAAAATATTGTTTTCTTACACAAAATTAATTATAAATTTGATATTAACTATATCACAAAGAAATTAGATATAGTTGTATTACTTGACCAATTGTTTGAGTTCATTTTGCTAGTGAGACTATAATTTATTGAAATCCACTATTGTTAGTTATAAAATATTTTTTCTACATTCAAGTGGCACCCTAGAAAAGAAAGAATTATCAAAACAATTAAGATTTTATGCTTTAATTGTATTCCTTCTATTTCAAAAAGGGTCATTAGGGCTTACTTATATCTATTCCCTCCAACAACATCCAAGCATTTTTGTCTTATCTAAATATTTGGATAGAGTTACATGCCTCCCATCTAGCTACTCTACATCTCCATGGGTATCTCATAACATACTCCACCTATAAGAAATAGAGAGTTATGATATCATTTGGTTGTTAACACCAAATATGAACTTGAATAAAAAATAGAATAATAAAAGGAGATTTTGTATGCTTTCCTCTACTAGAATTTGGGTTTTTTCTTTTAATTCATTACTCTTTTCGAGTGCTTGTATTAGATACCTAGAGGTTAGATACAAACCCAAAATGGTTCTTATTTTAGTTTCAAATTATTTTGTAGGGAAAATGAAATACCTTTTTTAATCCTCAAAGTTGTGAAATAAATTATTTTAAGAAAAAAATCTAGAAACAAAAATCTCTATGTCCATATTTTCCCATTGATAGATTTGAAAAATAATATGAAGTCTTTAATCAAGAATTAACACATATTTGAAGACATAGGATATCCATTCACATGAAGAATTTGAAATCCTAATACAGTAGTGTTGAGATCAATATTGTCATTTTCTCTCCCCCCAAAAAATATATTTTTCACTCCAATATCTAATGTTGTTGCAAGCATAACATATATTTAATTATTAAACATAATATAGCAATGTAGGAGGAGGAGATAATAATGTGAAAGGGGTATAGGCATACTTGTATATATAATTCAAAATTACTTTTATTTCTTCTTCAAAATGGTTATCGATTCCAAACCCATGTTAGATATACTACTCTACATTTTAATATACTTGCAGAGGCTCATATACTCTATGACAACCATGACCCATGGTCCCTTATGATTGTAACAATGTTACCTAACAATGAGATAAAAGTAAAGTATTAATTGACTAGTTTGACTACTAAATCTAACAATTATTCCAACATTGTAGAAGATTATAGATAGTAAAAAAAAAATATTGTGTTATTTATTTTGATCTTTCTTCATTCAATTCTATCAAATAAAACACCCAAAATAGATAAAGCTTCTACTCATTGATTCATGCAAAAATTATACAGATTTAACAGAGCTTGAGCTCTTGATATGTTCATCACAAAATAAAAACACAGACTCCCCTATTTTCTATTCTTGGTCTTCTTATATTCTATTCATCTTTTTATTCTATTTCTTCACTCACAAGAAAATAAAAACAAAACAAATCTTCTCCCATAAGCTAGGTAAGAGCCCAACAAAAGAGAGGGAAAACCCAAAAACATTAATTACAAATAAATGTTGATTTAATAGCCAGCAAGCAAAAATATGTAGGTTTAGATTTTTCATTAAATTCAAATCAAAAGCAATCCTATACGCAAGGAAAGAGAGATGATTGTTAGCAAAATATACGAAGGAGGATTAAATGCAGCAGTTGGGACTAATTTCCAACACCCCCCCTTAATCACAACTGGCTGACATTCTTCTCAAAATTTATGGAGTATCTGCCTTCACTTATAGTTATGAACTTTCCATCGCATTTGTCTTCACTTACTATTTTGAAAGTTCCAGTGCATCTGTCTTCACTTATTGTTTTGAAAGTTTTGGCGCATCTGTTTTCACTTACTATTTTGAAAGCTTTGGTGCATCTATCTTCAGCTACAGTTTTGAAAATTCTAGCGCATTTTTCTTTAGCTACAGTTCTGAAATTTTTGGCACATTTGTCTTCAGCATAGACACCCAAACAATTTCTTAAGTATTCAAATGCATCCTTTTCCAATGGTTTAGTAAAGATATCAACAAATTGATCTTGAGACCTACAAAATTCCAAAAATATCTCTCCATTGTTAATCAACTCTCCAATGAAATGATATCTAGTGTCAATATGTTTGCTTCTCTTGTGAAATACTGGATTTTCAGTGTTATGGCTGATTTGTTGTCACAATTTATTTTTGTTACATCTTCTTGTTCATGCTTCAACTCTTTCAACACTCTTCTCATCCAAATTGCTTGGCATGCTGCCCCTGTTGCTGCTACATATTTTGCTTCTGCTAAATAAAGAGTGGTAATGGGCTGTTTCTTTGAGGCCCATGATACAACCCCAATTCCAAAATGAAAAACATAACCTGATATAATTTTTATGTCATCAATGCTTCCATCACAATAACTATCTGTGTATCCTATTAGCTTGAACTCATTTGAACATGAATATTGAATGCTATAATTTCTTGTTCCACTCACATATCTTAGAATTTTTTTCTCGGCTTTCCAATGTGAGTCTTTTGGAGACTTCATGAACCTTGAAATCAGACTTACACTAAACATTATGTCTAGCCTTGTGGCTGTTAGGTACATGAGGCTACCAAAAAATTTCTTACATAAAATTGGATCTACACTAGATCCTTTGTCATCTTTGCTTAGGTTTAAACCTATAACAATTGGTGTTGGTGTTGATTTGCATTTCAACATATTAAACCTTTTCAAAATATCATTAGAATACTTTGCTTGAGAAATGAATATACCAAATGTTTTGATTTTGATTCACCTCAATGCCTAAAAATTATTTCATGAGGCCTAAATCAGTCATTTCAAATTCTTTTTTCATAGCTCCTTTGAACAAATTAATGGATAAGTCACCCATGTATATCAAATCATTAGCATATAAACATACAATCATAATTTCACTTTTTTTATTCATCTTTGTGTATAAAGTAGGCTCACTGTTGCACATATTGAAGCTATTTTGAAGAAGATAAGAATCAATTATGTTGTACCAAACTCTTGGGGCTTGCTTGAGACCATATAGAGCTTTCTTGAGCTTATATTTACCTTGTCTTCTTGGCCTAAAATCTCATACCCAGGTGGTTGCTCCACATAAACTTCTTCTTCAAGATGACCATTTAAGAATGCTAATTTTACATCCATTTGATAAACAAGCCACTTGTTTTGAGCTGCAATTGCAAGTATCATTTGCACAGTGTCTAGAAAAGCTACAGGAGAAAATGTCTCATTGTAATCAATTCCAGGCTATTGCGAATATCCCTTTGCCACTAGTCTTTCCTTATGTTTCTGCACATCACCATTTGCACTCTACTTGGTCTTGTAAACCCACTTAACTCTTAGAACATCTTTTTCTTTTGGAAGGCTCACTAACTCCCATGTTTGATTCTTTTCAATTGAATCAAATTCTTCATCCATTGCATTTACCCATTTTTCTTAATTGCTTCTTCAAAATGAATTAGATCATCTACAAGTGAATATAAAGCAAAAGGAGAAGTGTGACCTGCATTATTTTCACCTTCATTATGCTCATAAATCTTTCTAATACTTTTAATTTTTTGTCTTCTTAAGCTTTCCAATGTAGGATTTGACATGTCACTTGATGAGGAACCTGTAGAATGTGGATTTGCTAATCCTGCATTAAAAATCCCTGTTGTAGATGGTGTTTGTTGTGCACTTGTTTGAGTGTTTGCTTGTATATGTGAGGTTGCACTTACACTTGCTGATGGTGTCACTTGTGGACCACTTTGTTAACCTTGAATGGGTGTGGAAGGTGTCACATTTGAAGGAGTATTTTTTGGAATAAAAACTTTAGTTTCCTCTTGTGGTATGCTTGGTAATATGTTGACTATTTTTTCTACACTTCCATCCCATGCTTCCTCTTCTATAAACTACACATCTTTGCTAATTATAACCTTTTTCTGATTGGATTATACAACTTCTAAGCCTTTGATTCATCACTATATCCGACAAATATGCATTTTTCACCTTTGTTGTCTAATTTTATTCTCAATTCATTTGGTACATGTGAGTATGCAACACATCCAAACACTCTCATGTGAGCAACATTGTATTTTCTTCCACTCCAAGCTTCTTCCAGAATCATATTCTTGACACTTCTTGTTGGAAATCTATTCATTATATAGGTTGCACATGATATAGCTTCAACCTAATATTAATTTGGCAAATGTTTGGCTTCAACATGCTTCTAGCCATTTCCATGATTGTTCTATTTTTCCTTTCGGCTACCCCATTTTGTTGAGGTGTGTATCTAGTTTTGAATTCCTTGTGAATTCCACGTTCCTTGCAAAATATTAGGTCATTTGAGATATATTCACCACCTCTATCTATTCTCAATGCTTTAGAAAGCAAACCCATGTTTTCCTTGAGTAATCATCAATGAATGTCAAAAAATAGAATCTACCACCTATTGAAGGTGTTTGCATTGTCCCACACAAATCTAAATGGATGATCTCCAAAGGTACCTTAGCTCTCATTGACATACCTCCTAGAAATGATTCTCTATGTTGTTTTCCTAAGATGCAACCATCACATAATCTTTCTGATTTCTCTATTAAAGGAAATCCCTTGACCATTCTTTTCTTATGAAGTAAATTTAGGGTTGCAATGTTTAAATGCCCAAATCTTATATGCCAAAGCTAATTTTCATCTTTTATTTCTGCCTAAAAGATTGTTTGTATGACTGTTGCATTTTCTTCTTTACCTGCTTGTGGGGACATTGAGTGGTGTGCTTGAGCATACTCTACACTCAAAACTCGTTTTATCCTTAGGGAAACATCCTATTGTTGGTCATTTGAACCTTGGTAATGAGTTGATTGCTAGGATATTTATCTAAAATTGTGCACTCTCCATTTCTAAAAAATACTCTATACCCTTTTTGAACAAGTTGTTCAATGCTCATTAAATTGTGTTTTAAACTAGGAACAAAATAAACATCAATTAAATGTTTCTTCTCCCCCTTCTTGGTGGGTGACTTCAGAATAGTTGTTTACAATTTATATGAGGAAGGAAATTTCATTTTTTTCCTTTTCCTCAAACTCAAGGGGTTCGGTCAAACCATATGGTTCAACCAAACCTCATTAAGGGTTCGGTCAAACACCTATGTTCAATCAAACCATGGGTTCGACCGAACCCTAAACCCTAAATTTAAAAAAATCATATTTAAATGGGTTCGGTCAAACCCAGGTTTGACCAAACCCCCTTACATATGACAAAAAAACAAAAACTCTCATTTCGACTGTCACTTTCTAAAATTACCAGTTGCTTTCCCTGCGTGCGGTGAACTGAGACCATGACGGCGAGTGAACTGATTTCTTCTTTCTGGTGAACACAACTTCAACTTGGTCTCTCCAAACTTCATCAACCTGACTTCCATAACAAGCATCAGGGATTTGAAATTTGAATTTTTTAGAGTTTAAAATGCATTGATATGTTAAATTTTGAAACCCTAGATGCAATTTGTTTGGAAGTTTTTAAAGTGTTTTCAAATTTTTTGAATTTAAATTGGATTTGCTTCCCCATTTTGCATACATTTTTATGTTCTATGTGTAAATAAAATATGCCTTCCCATTTCAACAATCAAAGCTATGGATAGCCTGCTCCTAAATGGAAAGACCAAGTGAAACATATATAAGAAATTAATAGCATATGGAAACAAACAATATAAAGTTATGAAGTTCAAATAGAACCAAAAATTGTATCATTTGTAACATTAAAAATGTCTATATTAACCTATCAAGAGATAAATATGCAAAATAGATTTAATTTTAGTTACAAGAAAAATGTATAAATTATAAATTTATAACATAATTATGTACATGGGAAAATCCTCTTGGAAGAAAAATCCCACAACCAAAAACATGAACCAATTATATTATTTGATAATAATATCATTTACAATAAAATATTCATGTGCATACCCTTATAGTAGTATCATCAACATGTGATTCATATGGAGTAATTTCTAGTAGCATGATGATACCTATAAAATCATTATGCTTTCTCCATCTCAAACACCCATAAATAGGAAAAATTTAAACCATAAACCAAGTGTGGTTTACCAAAGCCATGAGCCAAAATAATGACCTAAAAATGGCACCAAATTTGGCACAAATTCCAACACCATATTCGTTGACTTGGTTTATAGGATGTATTTAACAAATGCTTTACATCTTGTCAAAAAAAATCAAATCCTCCTCCTCATAACCGACACTCCATTTTTGACATATTCAAACCCATTATTTAAGACGATCTTGATGATTTTCATAATTCTAATCAATATTCTAGTGTAACCCCCCCTTTTTATTCTCTTATGTGTCATATAACATTTCATAAGTAATTCCCATCTTACAATTTCATACAATGCTCTTACAACTTCTTAAATATATAAAAGGGACAACCCTAGTTCAATTAGGATTATTTAATTATTATCACCTACATCCATTCATTACATGTTATTAGTTTTTAGTTGCACACATTATTAGGAAATATGCATTGTCTAAGCGATTGGGGTATATTGCATGTTTGAGAGTATTTTCCTTGATCTTTTATCTAGTTAAATTAATATCCTTTAAAATCTTGTTTTACGGAGTTTTCATCTTAACTCTAATATGGCTAGCAAATAAAATGATGATTGAATCATTTTTTGATATAATAGCTAATGACAACCATACAAAGAGCCACATTAAAGAAGATGGAAAATAATGATCAGGACTATGATTTAGATACATATGTTGCTAAACAAGATATTTTCTTAAATTGATAATTACGTATTGATGCACCTCTCCACCCTAAATATCCTCACTCATTGGCTAGTAATTTATATAATGTATTAGGTGGCTATCCTTAGGGAATTAATACTATTCATAATATTACCACTCTAATGAATTTTAATAATGTTGTACCCTCTATGCATCCATCTACCCTTCATCCTCTTATAATGATTCCTCCTATTATACTATAGTTACCACTTCCATGGGATCCACCACCCATGTCCTATAGCCTTTCTCTCCACTAGTATTTTCTTATCTCCCATCCTTTTATATATGTTCACACCATTGTTACTACTAGCACTATCCTATATAGATATGTTCTTCATACCATTCCTCCTTATCCTATGAAAATCTAACCTTATAGTGTAACTTCTCCTTCCATTACCATCATTACCTTTCTAGAACTTCCCCTCTTTATACATTCTCCTTTTTATCCTACACTACTCTTACCACTAATATATCCCTATACCTTGGATATACTATTGAATAAATTTAACTGACTTTCAATATCGCAAAAATTAGACCCATATTTTTAAACATAAAATGTGTATAATAAAGCACAATCCATGCTTCCTAATTCAACTTCACTAATATCTATCGAATGAACTTAGGTTCATTACAATAAGATAATCATATAGCCATAATTAGTTGTCAAGATAATGGTAAAGTTTTCAATAGCCATATTTATCCTTCCACATGCCACCATTAGACATACACATAAGATTCATTAGGAAAAGTGTATGTGTGGATATGTGTATATGTGTCAAAAAAATGCTTTGATAAGATGTGTGTAAGGAAAAAATGGAGTTCAAGTGTTTTATTTATGTCTATATAATAGGTCATAAACTCTAGGGGAATTATTACCACTTTGCACAATATTGCACCATATATATATATATATATATATATTCAAAATGAGGCAAAAAATACAATAGGAATAATATGGATATGCAAATTTTATCATTACATTTTTTTCCACTTTAAGATGCATGTGAAGATTTTAAAATAATCGTGCATCTCAATTTATGTGGTATTCACAAACATGTATGGAAAGTAAATATTTAGACATCAAAAAACATGAAAAAGTGGTTTGTTGTCTTGTGCACAACACATCCTTTTTCTTTTGAGAAAATTATCTATCACTTTGTAAAATCCTTGCTATGTTGAGATTATTTAATTTTTTCCCTCCATATTTGTAGTCCTTTTTATTTCTAGAAATATAATTTATGACATTTTTTCTTAATAAACAACATATGAATAAATTTTACACATGGTTGTATGCAATCTCATATATATAGTACGTATGGTTGTGATTACAATGTTTATATTGTGTTTAGATTTGGTTTTATATTATCCTTCCAAAAAAAGTTTGATGTTTATAATATTTTGATTTACCTTTGGATTTTGTAGACACTAAATCTCACATACACTCATATCCATACCATGGTCCCCACCCGAACACCTAACATCCACTTATTAACAAAATTCATGATACCTTAATTCCTACACTTTATCAAAATCAAATTAATTTTTCTTTTCAGACCTAAAACGATCAAGGCCTAAACTAATTAAAATATTTATTGTAAAAATTTCCATAGTAAAGTACAAAATAGAGAAGGGCATGTCAACCCACAAATCATGAAGGTGTAGGGACAAAACCAAGAGACCCATCAAATAGGATTGTAGCAATCATATATAGACAAAATTGATTAAGAAAACCTACCATAAATGAAAAAAAACCTAAAAAGAAGACATATATTACATATTTTTTGAGTGCCCATATATTACATATATATAGCAAAAACTAGCATAGGGTGAGGGACATGAGTGAGGAGAAACAACATTTCCTTATGTGCCTCCATTGTTTCTCCATACAATAGAGTGCCCAATTCTATTTTATGTCCAATGATTGTATTATCCACTAGAGATTCATCCCATTCTTGCAAGGTTCATTTCAAATAAATTCAAACACAAAGGAAACTAGAGTTTTCCTTTAAAACTTTGTGTCTAAACAAACACCCAACAAAATATTTTTCATTATGTAAGTTATCATCCTGAATGGAATTGTTTAGGGAATGGTCCAAAAAGAACTTATAAAACATAATCCACTACAAGCTAAGCAACTAAACCATAATTTTGAAGAAGATCCATAGCATTAAACAAAAATAAAGACACTACCTAAGAGAGAGACATTAACTAGAGAGTTTCATATAGAATTTGGTCACCTATGGTCACCCAAATTACTAACTCCACACACCAGCAATCAATCTTGAAGATTTTCTTTAGCATTTTGAAAAAAAGGTCCCAAACTCTAAATGTACTCCCTTTTTGGGATGGGATGAATGCTCTCCTATTGATCAAATCGGCCTCCATTGTTACTCAAGTAGAATAAATTAACCAAATATTTAAATGAATCATTCTCTCACAAATATTGAAATAAATTAAAATAAATCCAAGTAAATCTATTATTCCTAGATAATTCAATGAAAATTATGATAAATTAGTTTATATATCAATCAAATTATTTAACATATTTAATCAAATTAGATAAAAATTGAAAATAATTCAATCAATTCATTGATCAAAATAATTAAGAAATTTCATTAAATAAATAAATTAGTTAATTAGGTAATAATAGTAGCCACATTTTAATTGGGTTAAACTCATGATACATGATCAAATCCTAGCAATTTATCCATCATATAAAAAATCTATAAATTGAGATCAAATCCATCATTTTATCGTCTCAATTTTGAGCAAGTATATTTTATCTAGTTGGGCAATAAATGTTTTATCATTTGCAAGATATATCCATTTGTCAATATGTATTTCATTATAATTTTAGTTCATTTTTTGTGTAATTCATCTTTTCACTCTATTAGAGGTGATTTTTTAATTCAATTTGAAGTCTACATTTATTTTCCTCAATGTCTCATTTATTTAAATTCAATGCTTACAAATTGACATGCTTGGTGGGATGCAAACCCACAAATGCTCGGTTACATTTTATATTTTATACTATTAAAGTATTTGATTTATGCTTTATTTGTTATTTAATCTATGTTGATCACATTTTTCTATAGAAAAATTTGATTCTTGTGTTAAGAAAAGAGAATTTCATTATTTTTAATGTTTTTATTGGAATAATGTTTGAGATTCATGAGCTTATTTTCTAAGGAGTTGAGTGGTTGGTCTATTTCTCTCTGATTTAGTTCCCAATACAAGAAATACAAGAAATATAACTATATATCATGCACATCATCAACATACACATAAAATATCACACCCATCATCAACACAACTACAATAAATGATCCATACCTATGAGCATCCAAATATAAGAAATATAACTATATATCATGCACATCATCAACATACACATAAAATATCACACCCATCATCAACACAACTAATAGTTCCCATATCATATTATCTATGTTCTCATACAAATGTGTCTTCAAATACATCAAAGCACTCATGAGTAAATCCACTCTGTAGAGCATACACACAACTAAAAAGGTTCCCCTAAGGTATTTGTCTCCTATATCTATCCTCTTCGCCTATCCTTCTCTATGGATATGTTCCACTCATATCTACCACCCTGAGGTGATCCATGTCTCAATCCTTGTCAAGGTCACTCCTCCTCTCTACCTATATCCTTTCTCAATGAGCTAGATCTATCACTACTACTCCCCAAAACACCTACATTTAAATATTAAAAAAATGTTTAATAAATCATACAACATTGATTAAAACTAACTAAACTCTAATGATATTAAATCTATTTTCCTCCAACATTACAAATAATTTTTAATTGATCTAGTTGAAGGAGATCCACGTCAAGATATAGTGAAAAATTATGGGCATAACAATTATATATATTTTTAACATATATAATATGTATGGTTGGATTAGTGAGATATTTATAACAAGTATGCAATGAAGTCAAACTTTATTAGATTTGATTCTTAATATGAGATATTTATTTTGCTTTCCAATCTATAATTTTTTGATGTTCTTGGCTATATAATTGAAGTTCATTTATGTTAACAACTATTAGATTAAATATTTTTATCCCCAATTATTTTCAAATAATTTTATACTTTAATCTTTGTATTCTTATTCTTTATTTCATCGTTTCATTTAAAATTTGAACCATTTAAGGATGCTATGTTATAGATTATAGTTGTCTTCCAATTCTTTTTAAATTGTTAATAGTATGAAAATACTATTGATGAGTAGATGAATTATTACAAGTTCTATTTTATATTTGTATTCTCTTTATCTAGATATATTATTTACCAAAGTCTCATTGCTTTTTTAAGTGTACTATCTATATATAACATGGAAAATGCAGATCATGTTCCACATGTGCCAGATTCTTTGTTTGCAAATACTAGTAAAGAGATAAAAAAATTAAGAGATTCATTAGCACAGGGTGCAAACCCGGGGATATATAGTGAATCATGCATGTCAATATTGCATAGTCTAGAAAAACTAAAAGATAAACTTGAGAGGACTAGTGCATATTCCCTAGATAGAGTGACTGCTATTCTTTCCCGCATGTAGGAAGAAGTACATGGTGATGTTTCCCTTAAACAAATACAAGATAGTGTCACCAAAGAAATGATAAAAGCCACTTGTTTTCCATTTTATCAAAATGTGCATAAGGTTAGGGGATACCAGGTCACTAGATGTGTCGATCATGCTATGGCCTCATTGATCTACCCACGATTTCTCATAGCACATGGTCTATACCCAAACAATGACCAGATTCCATTGTATTTTGTTCAACAGTTATATGTTGAGGTCCATTTGGGCCTCAAAGTTAACTACCTGGACATTCCACCATATGCTGGTCAGGGGCGTGGTAGGATTGCTGATAGGCCCACCTATCATCAAGCAGATAGACCACCCCCAGTGTTTAGGGTATTGGTTGGTGACAGGTCTCCTACTCTCACCCCAGCTCTAGCCCCCATAGTAGATGAGGTTGTCGTTGTTTACCAAAAGGAAGCAATTGACATTGTAGGTGACATTGCGGCTGCCACCACTAGGATATTTGATGATCATGTAGGTCAGTATTTGATATCCAGACATTCTTGATCCACACCATTTTCAACATAGTGGACCACCATGGATCCTTTTACAGTGGCTGGCATCCCTACTCCTACACAACTTGATGCACTTATAGGAGATATGTCACATATGAATTTGTATTGTTTGGATGAGGACCTGTTGGAGGCATATGCCCACATTGCATCAGACAATGGGAGGTGCTGTCATAATAGTGGTTTACAATTCCTGAGAGGAACGAATTTTAGTTGAAATCACATATTTTTAGAAAATATAATGATTTAAGCATTAAAAAGTTCTATTTTAAGGATTCCAATTGAAGAGGGTTTGATCAAATCACCTTAGATCAAACCCCCTTGGATAGAACCTCGCTAGTTTTAAACCATACCTATAAATGCGTCTCCTTTACACCTATCAAAATGCTGATAAAAAATCACTTTTGAATTAGATTTTGGGGGATCAAATGAATTCATTTAAAATTTATTTCAAATGATTATGGTATTCCTCAGAACAAGCTATCCAATGAATATAATTTTAATATGTTTTGGTTTTGTTATGTATTTGTTTTTTAAGTTTTATTAAACATAGGTTTTTCATCGAAAATGAATTTCTTTGTTCTTCACATGTGGGAAAATAGAAGATTATCAAAAAAAAAAATTGAAAAATATGAGTGCACTAGATATTGAAGTCCTTGATCTAACAAAAATAAATAAATTAAATTTTGACATATACAAAAAAGTTACACGCTATAATGTTGTAGGGTCCGAATTGTAATTCCCGACTTTGAAACTTGATTAAGGAAAAAATATTCAATAAAAAATATCTAACCAAGTGGAAGCACTAGATATCGAGTTAAAAATCTAAATTTGAAAGAATTATAATTTTATCCTTCATGGAAAAAAGTTATGTGGTTATACGTTAAAAGGCCACTTTTTAAAATGTTGTTTTCAAAAAAAAAAATCTATTTTTGTGGAGATGGAAAAGAAGTGCAATTTGATTCCAAAAATTTTGAAAAAATATTTTAGAATCTACAAAAAAATTTTGATGAGACTCTAGTTTGCACCTCATCTTCAAATTCCTCACGCTTTAGCCGCTTATAGGTGCCCGAATGTGAAGATTTAGTTAAAAATAATAATTTTAGTGTCCAAATTTTGGCCAAAAATTGTAAACCACTATTATGGGATCACCCTAGGATCGGTATAGAGCATGTTAGAGAGCATTTGAGATGCAGAGGTCATTCAGTTCCAAGATCCCATCACTCTCAGTTGAGCATTGGTGCACATTAGGATCCACCTATAGTTCATATGGTAACTGCACAGACTATGGGTTTTACTGATATGTTGATTGGTTCTGGTTCATCATCACCGATGCCATCTCACCTTCATAGTCCTCTACATTCAACATTTATGGCACGACATGGGATAGATCAGATGGATGCAGATGTTGATTTGTCGCTTGATCGTTTGGTGCATACGGTGGAGGTGACTGTTTCAAAGGACTTAGGTCATCTGATATCAGATGATGTGCATGTATGTGTGCATGTGCATGTTTCAATTTTTTTTCATTATTTTTTAATTTTTTTAAACTAGATATTCATGTAAGTTGATATATATGTGTATATATATTGTTATAGGTGGACATACCTCATTTCACTCCTAGCCTTGGTCCAGATCATGTGCATGATCGATGTGACTTTGTGGATGAATCTGCTATCAGTGGACATGTGAATTTTACATTTTTATATAATCAAACATGTATATGTACATGTAATATATTTATGTATGCATAGATCTAGATTGATATTTAAAAATACAAGTTCATTTAAAAATAACTTTCATAAAATTTATTTAATATAAATTATATGTATTTAACACATCTTGTAGACAATTTTATTTGTAGGGATCAGCACATTCATCAGAGTAGGACCGTTCTCATTCAGATGGCCATTCATGTAGGAGTAGACATTCATATTAGGCCATGCATTCTAGATTTATGATCTTTACCACATGTATTTGATTATATGATGATCTTTAATAGTATTTGATATTTGATGATCTCTAACTTACATTTGCTTATATGATATACATACATTTGTTTATTTGTTGATCTTTAGTATCTCGACATTTGATGATCTTTAATTTACATTTTGCTTTTATGATATGTACATATATTTTCTTATATGATATATACATACATTTGCCTCTTTGCTTATAATATGTGTTATGTTTATATGTATTGAATCCCTTTACATATATGTGTACATGTGTTTGCTTATGGTTTAAACATGTTTACACATAATATGTGTATGCATTTGCTTTAAATATTCAATATACATACATGTTTTCTTATTTTATGATCTCTTACAACTTACATTTCCTTATATTCAATATACATTTGATCTCTAGTAGAATTTTAGGGAAATCAATGCCACTTTATAATTAAGTTCATTCATGTTGATCACAATAAATATTTTTTTAAAAGATGACTTAAGCAACATGAACCATTGAGTTGAGAACAAGATATAATCTTTTGACAAGTAACTTGAAATTCAATTCAAATTATATCGAAGCTATTATATGCTTTTTACAAGTAACTTGAAATTCAATTCAAATATAATTAAGAAAATTTAATTCAAATTATACCTCTATTATACATTTTCACAACTAACTTGAAATTCAATTCAAATATAATTAAGAAAATTCAATTCAAATTATACCTCTAATATACATTTTGACACTTTAACAAAATTCTAAAATTACTAGATATGTTGCACGCATACCTATGAATTAAATAACAACAAACTCCACAATGAAATAACTTGTTTGTTTACTACTTGATTCATTTAAACTAGATCTAGTTATTCCATGTACACTTGAATAATTTTGATTCACTTGAGCGCAGATTTTGGAGAAGTTTTTGCACATTTATCAAGGAGGCAAATATTGGAGCTCGACAACTTTTCATTTTTATCAATCAAGGTAGAATTTGGAGGATAATTTAACTAATTTGGTAGAGGACTTGTTTAGAGTCATCTTTAAGTTGAAGAAGAAAATGGGACAACAAAGAAAAAGAAAAAATGCATCTCAACAAAAATTGTCAAAAGAAGAAGAACAAAAGAGGCATGATCAAAACTTGGAAAATTATCATAGAAAGAAACAAGGTACATGCTTGTTTCTTCTCTCTCTCACTCTCAAGTGTGTGTTTATACTTTTACCTTGAAGGTTTCTAACCATCATTGCACTTAAATGACTATAAATACTTTTAAATATCCTCAAGTCATCTTGGTCATGCAAGTTGCAATGTTTATATGATCCTTGACTCCAATTCCTTAAGCCAATTCTTTTTATTTCAATATTTGTGTTTTGTGTCTTTGATCTTTTATTTTCATCACTTCAATGTTCTCAAATTATTTTTATGTTTTATGCTCTAGGGATTCCTCAAGCTAGAGTCGAGCCAAATCTAGATATTGGGTCAAACGAATCTGTTGAAGAACACATTGACCTTGAAGTTAGGGAGGAGACCCAAGTTCAAACAATGCTTCTTGGAGAGAGGTCAAGATCACTTCCTTCTATTGGTATGGATGAGCATATAAAACTAGCACAAACTTCTCTCACTTATAGCTCATCATCTTTTTATCACTTTGTTTGCTTGAATACATAAACTTCACTTACATATTTAACATCATATCTCACTTTTTGTTTCGGTAAAATATTTTGTGATTACATGTGTAGGAAGGGCCTAACAAGTAGGAAGTTTTCATGCCTAAGTCGAGCCAAATATAGACATTGGATCAAATGAATCCTCTCAATAATGCATGGTCCTTGAAGATAGGGAGGAGGCACAAGTTGAAACAATGCATGTTGGAGAGGGGTCGAGATCACTTCCTCCTACTCCAGGTATGGATGAGCATATAAAACTAGTTGAGAAGGTGGGTAAACAAATTTCTCATAGAGATTTAGATCATTTACTTGAAATGGATATGGAGAAACTCAAATATTATGCCAACCAGCCTTATAATAAGAGAAAGAGGTCAATGAATAAATCTGTAAATGGAATGATCAATCATCATTTCAATCATCTTGATACACTTGAAAAAACCCAATTGTTATCATGTTTACTTCTTCGTGATGAGCTCAAAGAGTCATTACAATTGTTGGGTGTCCATTTAGCATCAAATAAGAAGAAACACATGGGATTACAAAAGGATATTGTTCAAAATGTTAAAAAGGGTTTAGATTCCATTGGGAAAGGATCTCAAACTATGGATAAGGCCACTACAAGAAGGGTGATGTTGACATCTATTGTACATCAAGATATAGAAAGAAAAAGAAAAATGTCAGCACTTTCAACTGAAATTGGTTATAGTAGAACCACATTGATAAAATATAAGAAAAAAGAGAAAGTTTTTGGATTAGAGTTTAGAAGGAAATTGGGCAATTATGTGTAGAGCTCCCCGTTCTGACAGGATTGAAGATATTGTTAGGAACTTGGTCTCAAGTTTTGGCATGATCAGACTCGTCCATCATCAAATACTAGAGATGTTATGAGATATAGGATTGGACCTAGTATTTATGAAAATCATATCAAACATTGGCTAGACATAACACAATTTGAGATGTATATGAACTTTTGTAATGCATATCCTCATATAAAGATTGGGAAAACAATGTTTCAAAGGTTAAAGCCATATTATTTGAAGATAAACAAGTTTTTTGAAACTTGTTGTTGTCGCTATCATATTGAATTTGATCTCTACTATTAGGTGTTTTGAAAGATGAGAGAAGAAAGATGTGGGTTTCAAAATGAACCTCCTAAACAAGAAAGTTTGTTCATAAAGTCTATATTATGTGATCATGAAAATGGACCTCAAATAAACTTCATAAAAGGAATTTGTGAGACATGTGGAAATTTGGCTAAATTTCCTTCAAGAATTGAGGATACTGACCTAACAAAGATAGTAAATTGCAAGAGGTAAGTACTATTTTGAGAGAGTTTACTTGTTTCAATTTCTCATAGATCAAGTTATTTGGATTCTCTTTGATGTAATGTCTCATTGATCAAGTGTGGTTTATTAGTTATTCACATATTTTATCGACATAGGTACAATTATGTAAAGTTGCAAACAAATTTTGGGAAAGAATCCACAAGGTTGAACTATGTAGAAGAGGAGATTCCCATTGGAAAATTTATGGAAGATTTTCAAAAAATGATATGACCATATATACATCATTAATTTTTTGCTAAGTGGCAAGCACAACAATTCCAAACATTGAGAGATACTTTCCCAAATGGAACAATTCTATCAGTAGTTGACTTTGCAGAAAATTACTCCTTTGTACATCAAAAGGAGATTCAATTAGAGTATTACTTTTCAAAGCAGATCACTATTATGGTTCATGTTTGTTATCGACATGCACAATTAGAATTGGATGGTGTTGAGAGTACAGATGAAGAACAAGTCATTAAAAAAGAATATCACTTTTATATTAGTGATGATAAAGAGCATGCCACACTTTTTGTCCAACATTGCTTTACAATACTTTTTGAGAATTTGAGAAGCAGGGGTGTAAAATTTGAAAATCATTTTATATGGTCAGATGGATGTGCGGCACAATTCAAATCTTCACAGCCATTCTATGCACTTTGTAGATATCATAAAATCTACAAAATACCAAATGTTTGGAATTTTTTTTAGAGTGGGAATGGAAAGGGTGAGCATGATGGAGTAGGACCTTGCATTAAACGAGCTTTAAGAAAGAATGAAATGAGTTACCCAGAAGATCGTCTAGACAATGCACATGATGTTGTTGAATGGTGCAAGAAACACTTTGCATCAAATGTGGTCAGCACATCTTCAAGAACAAACCGACACATTCCACATAGAGTGTTTTGGGAGATATTGGGTATGCATAAATTACATTAAATCAAAAATTTGAATTTATTTAAATTTAAAATATATATATACATATTTGTTCACATAAGTTTTTTGTTGTACATATGTATATCTAGGTGTGGATAGAAGATCGATGCATGGATGCAAGAGGGTAGAAAAAACAAGATCTTTGCATTGTGTTAGGAGTTCAGGTAGTCGCCATGGATGGATATTAGACACAAGGGATTACTATTGTTTTTGCACTGAGTGCATTGAGGGAAACTCTAATTATGCATGCAACAATCAAGAACTTGGATATGTTGCTAAATGGGATACAGTGCCACTACTTGTTTCAGAAACATATGATGAAGACGAGGAAGAAAGATTTGAAGACATTCCTTTGATTTCAATTGATTATGACCATATTTCAGGATTGGTTAGAAAAGGTACACATGTAAGTTTTCAATAATTTAAATTTTATTATATATATCTAGTTAATGATCTTTAGAGACATTTCTAATTTTTTTAGATTTTTTTTGTGTAAATTTGGTGTATAGGAGATGTTTTTGCAGTCATAGCAGAGCTTGAAAACATCGAAGGTGTTAGCTATTATTTATTGTGTTGCACAAAAGAGAGGAATAAGCTAACCGAACCTAAAACAAGTGATGGAATGTTATTTCCCACAGGTGAGTTTGAATTTAAAATTTTATATATGTACATTGTATTCACATGTGCACATTATATTATAAACATTAAATATTTATTGTACAAACCTTGTGCACGAAAATATTGCACACGCGTTCATATGTCTTACCTTAGGTTCATGTTTACCATGCAGGTTCTGTTGTAGTACAAGGGACATATCTAAAACAAGTCAAATTTGTTCAGCATGGGATTCATTTTGTTGACTATCAACCTGATAACAAGGTATATCAATATAGTCACTTAATAATTGCTGCCACTCTACATCTTCATGCAGTTCCACATGCATGTGGCTGAAGAAAATGGAGACTAGATAGTGATGATCATCAAAAAATTCTACATGTTATTGAAGAGCGGGCTGAACCAGAATCTTTGACTTAGATTATATCCATGGTTTCAAGTTCACTTGTAACCTTATACATGTTCAAATGAGAACTTATAGTAAATTGTACATAGTTGTAGATCATTTTATGTAAATTACAATTATATGTACATATTTGTTCCATGGAAAATTCTTAAGTTCAAGAATCTTTGATAGCATCATCTCACTTTTTTTTGTTGCATGTAAACCCATATATATGCTTTCAATCCTTATTTGAAACGT
>VDFB02053731.1:0-13429 GCA_007258455.2 Sequoia sempervirens
TAATGTGATTAGATTGGAAAGAATAATAAGTCTACTAAATAAAATTGAATAGTGTATTAAAATAATTATCGAATATAAGAACTAATAGTTATTCCATATTTAATTATGGAAATTAAATTAAATGAATATTTGAAATCTTGAAATAAATTAGTATTAATAGAAACTTGTTTTTCTTATAAAAGAAATTGCATGTGCCTTTGATTGGATTAGTCACACAATTTGATTTTTCCTTAAAAAAAGAAGAATTTGGATTAATAGTAAATAATTATGTTATTAGAAGTTTCCAAAAAAATAAATAAAAGCAAAATTACATAGGATCTTCATAAGTTATCCTTTTGATCTTTTAGTAATTTAATGACTCCTTGATTTATTAAGTTATCATTGAATTTCAAAAAAAATAAAAATAAAAATATTAATTCATATACCTTTTAAAAATAAAAATGGTTGAAAAGAGAGGAGAAAACTATTTAAATTAGAAACATCTGAAAAATCATTCATGGATTTATTTTTAGCAAATAAAATAAAATAAATAAAGATTCTTTATTTTTAAGGAAACTTATTTATCTTGGACTTGAAATTAGAAGTTACCTTTATTTTCTTAGAGCTTTAATCACTTAGAAGATTCAAAAGAATATTTTAATAATCACACTTTGTGTTGTTCCTTATAAGCTTGTACATAAGTTTTAATAGAAGTTTCATTAAAAAGTAATAATTCATCAATGGATATATTTATAATATTTGATTTTTCCTTACAAACTAGTAGACAACCTTAATGGGAACTTTATCTTAAAATCAATAAATCAGATTTTCTTTTTCAAACAATAGATTTATAACATTGATTCTTTAGTATCTTATTATCCCATATATATATATAAAGAAAATCGTCTATAAATCAAAAAATTAAAAATATGAATTAGTAAAGTTTCTCAATTATATAGTAATTGATAAATTACCATTATTACTGTCCACTTTGAAAATTAGTATTGTTTAAAATTGAAGCAATGGGTGTTAGTTTTATTACTCCAAAAAATAGTGTTGCCTTAATTTATTTAGCAAGAGCATGTTGATAACTAGGGTTAGTTTAAAATTCCAATTAAAGTTAGCTTAAATATATCTTCAAGAAATAGTTATTTTAGAAAAAGAGAATATTATTTTTATATATTGGTGATTAAGTAAATTATTTCCAAAAGTAAATTATAAGATAGATGCTATTAAAGTTATACTATTTACAAGATGGTTAGAATAGTTATTTGATTTCATAATAAATAATAGTAATTATTTTATAATCAAATTTAAAGATAAATTTATTTCCAAAAAAAATAATTAAATTAAAAAATAAAAATGAAAGGAGTAATTAGTCACTTAGAATTGATTTAATTAGTTTTTGGCAAGTTGCCACAAAGCAATTGAGGTTAGTATTAAAATTATTTCCAGAATACAAATTTAGATGGATTTATTAATTAATTCAATTTGACTAATTGTAAAGCTAGTTAGTATGTATTTCTAATTAATTAAATATGTATATATATATATAATTTATTAAGTTGATGTTCTAAAAGTAATCAATTAGAAGGACAATTACTTGAAAACCAAATAATATGATTCATTTTTCAAAGGAAACTAGTATTAAAAAATTCTTTATTACAAAAAAAAAGGGTTCAAATTGAACTTAGTCATATCTAATAATTGTATTAAAAAAGGGGGGGCAATTTCTAGATTGTGTTAAATAGAACTTAATTCAAGAAGATGAAACATAATGTCTTATTTATTTATTTACTTAAAAAAAAAAAAAAAAATTAATCTATTTTAAGATTAATAAGATTTAAGAAATGATTTTCTTATAACAATTATCTTAGTTATCATAAATGAAATTAGATGTTCATGTTTGCTTAGGTTTTCAAAATAAATTATCCCTCAATAAATACTTAATTAGGAAGTTCATACTTATTAAGATTTTCTTTCTAAAAGCAATAAAGCTAGTGTTAAGAAACAAATCAAATTAGTAGATTCATGAAAATTATTTAAATGTTAATCTAATAAACTCAATCAAATCATTGTTTAGTTTCAAATGATTTAAGGAAATGTTGTATTTAATTTAGTGAGATAATTATATTTCCAAATTAGTTATTATTGTCTTAACTTATTTAATTTTGTATAATTGTTTTCAATAAGTTTAAATCATTTTAGAAAGTAGATTAGTGATGGCTAGTAAAATAACTTAGCTTCTAAATTCTTCTCAAACAATTATTATTGCATCAACTTAGTTATTTTTGCATAATATAATTGCATTCAATTTATTGTTAATATTTGGATATTCATTTATCAAAGATTTACTTTAATTCATTTCTTTACAAAGTAAATTATTAATGTAAGTAATTTAGTGACTAATATTGTTTTTGTCATTTATTTGTTAAAAATGTTAGTAAACTTTCTTATGTATGATACTATCAAATGTTCTATTTTGTTAAAATCCTTAAATTGTAAATTAGTAATAATATTTAACTATATTTACCTTAAGAATAGATTAGCATCTTTAGTTAATTTCACTTCTTAAATAGATGAAATGGTTAATTAATACTTGTATTTCTCATACATTGTATATTAGGATCTTGGTAATCAGAAAGTGGAAAGAAAGTTGTTTTTTAGAAAAGTAGCTTATTATCTCTATTTGCATCATTTTAATTCGATGTTGTCTTGATATCTTTTACAATAACAATTAATTAAGTAAAAGAAGAGTTTATTATTTTCCATTAAAGTATTGTATTCCATGAAGTAGTTAGATGTTATTTTCTTAGTTAGGTAAACTTTAATCAAGAGTTGAAACGAAAAAAACCAGCAGCGTTCAGTATCAGCAGTGCCTTTGGCTCACGTTTACGAGTAATGTCGTCACGCTTGAGCTACTACATCCATAGCCTAACACAACTGCAACAACGACGTTTGTGGCACCATCCCTTTAAATTGCCGGGGAGAAATAAGGAACACCATGTTAATAAAATCCAAGAGATGGGTAATCTCTCTTGGATCGATAATCTAATAAGATAATTTTAAATGAGTGAAAATACGCTAGTTCAAAACTAGTAAACCCCATTATAAGTTTGGGTATGTGTGTAGGATCATGATGGGCAAAAGTGGCAATATTATGGGTATTTGCTTAGGGTATGTAGCTACTGACTTTTTTAGCTTAAATTTGATGAAATATGAAAAGGGTTTTAGAGGATATTCTCAGATTTCCACCAATATAAATTATGCTTTACTTTGAATTCAATAAATAACTATTATTCATTTTTTGTTTGAATTACGACTAAAGTCCTGATTGATAGGCTAATTGAAAAACATCTGGAGCTTTCAAACGACATCACATTTTTGAATCTGAAACATCCATCACATTCTTTGCTTCACATACTATAGGATTAAAAAATAAAATTAAAATTTCATGGTGCAGCCAAGTTAAGGTGGTTAGACATCACGAGTTTTTATATTTTTTTAAAAGTTGTAATAAAAAAATTCATAATTAATTATTTACTTGGAAAAAAAATTACAAAAATATGCATACATCTAGACATGAGTCCTCTACTTATATATAAAAATCTTATAAAAAAATATTATCATTTTATTATGGTTAGGGTGGTCAAACAGACCTACTTCTTATTTTTCCCTAAAATTTAAGTACTCTTTGCATTGAAATTTCAAATAATATTCACCAAATAGATTTTATTTATTTTTAAATAAACCTAGTAGTTTAGAAACTACATTCAATTTTCTACAGATTCTATTCTTACATATTTTTTGAAATAATATAGATAACTTGTTCAAATTTTTTACATCAAGTTACTTCCTAACTGTGATTTTTAAATTTTTGCCCTTAGAGCTGTTTTTCCATGATGATCCTGCACATACCCATTTTGATGGAAATTTTTTTAATATATTGTTATGATAATTAAAGGTAATTGTATCTCAAATGGGTTCAAGGGAGACGTTAATTAGGAACTAGGATTTAGATGTTTAGGAAACAAGTAATAGTCAAGGAGACTATTTACTTATATTTTATTGCTTCCCTTCGTGGGTAGCAATTGCAGAGGAACTGTATGGGGAAAATGAAAATCCCTAGAAAGGGTTGCGTACCCACAAAACAGTTCACATCAAACATAGATTAGAAAACAGAACTACATATTTTACGCCTTGATCCTGTTTGGAAGCAGGGTATGTAGGCAGTCTGGGAAACGAAGAATGCTCCCAGTACCTTAGGCATTCGGGGATGGGGCTTAGGGAAGTTTAAGATAATGATAAATTAAAATATAAATTAATATTTCAAGAGAATCACTTGGTCAAAAGGGGCTATATATATCAAACATAAAGATAAGATAAAAAAAGTTCCTTGTATACTCGGAAGGAATCCTGGATGGATTCGCTTGACTCCCTAGGGCCATAGGCTAAATTC
Organism: Sequoia sempervirens; assembly: GCA_007258455.2. Taxonomy (NCBI): domain Eukaryota; kingdom Viridiplantae; phylum Streptophyta; class Pinopsida; order Cupressales; family Cupressaceae; genus Sequoia; species Sequoia sempervirens. The sequence goes on from VDFB02053731.1 coordinate 4,439, forward strand.
TGAGGCGGGACTCAAGCTACATATTTATTTTAACATACTCCTAAGAACGACGACCTGGGTGCACTTCTAAGGGAAGTGTAGTCTTTAGTGAGTGACTCAGGACCCGAATGGTCTCGATGAGTCTAAGTCTCTGGCCAGAGCACATTCCTATCCTTTATAGATAGATGCCTACCCCATTTGGGTAGATGCCTATCCCAGATGGATAGATGAATTCTTGTCCCGTATGGACAAATGCTAACCTGTGTGGTTGGATGCCTATCTCGGATGGATGGATGCCTATCCCGTATGGATAGAAGTACCTGAGTATGCAAGCGAATGAACACATAATAAGGTAGTAAAAAAAAAAAATAGTGGTAATTTTTGGGTTATTAGTTTGGGTTGTACATAAGTCACAAAGTATGAATAGACATAAGTCACCAGTATACACACTAAAGGCACACTCTTATAGAAATGCATTATTAGCCTACTTAAGAAGAAGGTTGAATAGTTTATTAAAGAAGCTTTAACGTGTTTAATTAAATTCCTACTCAATAACATTTGTCATGAATGTTAGAAATCTATAGGCACGTGTGAAAATTTGAATGTAATAAAAATCATCAATAACTATTTAAGCATCAAATGAATAATCAGTGAATATTAAACAATAGCAATCAAGAACAAGATGTAAACAACACCCATGCCTACAACATTCAAGAATACAATTTACACAATATGCATGATAACATCATTCAAGAATAGCTATCAAATATAGGATTTACTTAATCCTCTTGTTGATAAAGTTTAGGATAAAGCTATATAATTCGATATTAATGGTAAAATATGATTTGCATTAATCAAAAACTGTAAGGCTATACAATGATATATGTCAATAAAAGTATACAATTATCCAATAAATTCATACAGGATTACTACAAAAAGGCATATGGACATAAAATGTCACATATATCAATAGTACAAAACATATGTTCAAAAAATCCATGTAGGCATACAACAAATGACCCTAGTACATAGTCATTTCCCACGAGGGGAAGGAAATAGATCATGTGTTTCATTCAACGATTAGATGGATGGAGTTTATGTTGATTCTTTTGTCTTTTGAATGTGCTCACTATTCCTCCTCTCTTCACTCATCTAGAGATGCAACTGATACAATAATAAGTATAGACGCTAATATATAGAAATTGAATTGTGGAATGGTATATAACAAAATAATCACTAACCACCAACTAATAATCATCAAGCTCATCCACAACAGTAGAACATTAATGATTGGGAGTGACAAGCACCTGTAACAACCATCAAGATAGAAATTAAACTATATACAAGTATCATGAAAATTTTCAATAATATACCATACAAGAGCAAATATAATGTAAAATTTACTAATTTGTCACATACCTCTGCCAAAGAATCAGAACTAGCTATTGCTGCAGCAACTCCATGGTCCATTGTGGCATGAACATTGTTAGGGTTGTCTGATGTCAACATATGAAAATGAAACAACAAATATGAAGTTTTTTATCACTTTCATTAGTTGTTTTGTTTAATTAAAATCATAGACAAGGTAGTGAACTGTTTAAAATGATGAATGCCATGCCAAGAAAAATTCTATGGATTATCTTGATGTCTATTTTTTGATTGCTTATAAGATAGTTATCAGGGTCTTTTTGAAGGTATATAACCATATATTTTCTATGGTATCCATAAATAATGGAGAACTTGTTGGTATTCATTGAATGTTACAAAAAGGCTTATTGAGAGACCTCATGGTGACAAATATATTTGACCTACTTTATACAAACTTGTAGTGGATAAGGGCCTTTGGTCTCAATATGGAAAAAACAAAATATTGAAAAATATATACGTTAAGAGTTTCATAATGCAAGATGAAACACCTACAAAGGAAATGAGGATGAAATCTCATGTAAAAAGGGATAGCCATAGAAAAAATTTAATGACAAACATACTAAAAATGCAATGGGCAGTCACATTTAATAATGGTAGGTTTTTGAAGAATGAAGGAAAACCTTAAACCATGCTTATGAATTAGTATCAGTCACTATACAAAAGAATAGTGAATATGATTCTGATGAAAGGAGTGAAGGGTTATATTCTTGAGCATTCATGAAGAAAATATATTCATCAAGTTGACAATGAAGGATAATCTCTTCACAAAAGATAGTCAAGTTGTTAAGACAATGACCTCCTTCACAGTAATTCATAGTTCCACGGTGACCTTGAAGGAGCTCTTGATGACTATACAATGAACCCTATGAAAGAGATATAACATGAAGATAAGAGGGGTGGTCCAAGAAGGTAAATGCAAGGACAACAACAGTCCTATGAGAAGGAAAACAAGGATATTTATTAATGATTGTGATAAATATATAAATGACCATGATTTAGGATTCTTAATTTATCCTTAACATAAAATTTATGACTGTGATTTTAAATGATTGCAATAATTCTTGAAGGAAATTGATATTGTTGATAGTCCTCATGAATTTGATGAATAATTTTGTATTTTTGGTAGTCTTAATGATCGTACTATGACCTTGGATGAAGACTTTATGTATTTGAAAGTGTGCTAAATGAAGTCTTAATGATTGTGACTATGCTTTGCAATGAAGCTAAGGACCCTGTGGTTTGTCCTCATTAAGTGTAATGGTTTTTCCTCAATCAAGTCTTGTGACTATTCATAGTTCCAAATGATTCTTATGAGTATGGTTTCTCCATTTAAGAAAAAGGAAAATTTTTAAAGAGGAAAGTATGGATAAATAAAATCATTCATACATGTAAGGATAGTCATTTCATACAAAATAATTGCGACTATATTGTGACCTAAGGGGAGTATTTATGACTATACTATGGATCCTTATGAAATACATTCATTAGGAAAATTAAAAATTTAAAGTCACAAATACCTTATGAGGACAATCAACCCAAGGGTGACTTGGGATAATAAAATATCAATGATTAAGGCATGAGAGACAATCAAGGGGTAGTTTTTCAAATGTCAGAAATATAGGAAAACAACTACTAATTGAGGATAGTCATATTGTCATCATTCCAATAGGAAATTCTAGTATGAGGAGCAACTTTTTCATTGTATTATTGCATAATCAAAGATTCAAGGGAGGATAATAACCAAAGAGGCTAGGGTTATAGTGCAAAAGGACATATGGTAGTATGTAGAAAATGACAATCAAGACAAATGATAGGGGGAGCCATATGTCAAAAGTTATAAGACTTTCATAAGCACAAATAGAAATATATCTTGGAGGTCGGTGATAATGTACAATACCTCAAGAGAGCTTCAAATGGAATAGTCACTTCAGTGATGACAGTGATAGGATTGTCAATGAAGAAAGAAGATTCAAAGGATAGTTTGATAGTACAGTGGTCTCCAAGGATTTAACAATCCATGGATTTATTTTAGACACTAAATGCATGTAAGTGGTTGAAGGTAACAATGCATAGAATAGTGAAACCGTGATGAGTAAGGGAAGATATGGAAGGGAGATTTGAGATGAAAGGATTCCAAGAAAGGTTATTCATTACAGAGGGAAGACTTTAAGGGTAATAGAGCATTAAAGGTAAGAAGGTAGTCACTTCATCATAGATGATAATACAAGGTTCAATTTAAGGATAGTCAAATGATATAGGTTAGTCATTGAAGTGTTCTTAACTTCACATAAAACTCAAGAAAATCACGACAAAGGGTATCAAGGAACACTGAGAGGGGGGGAGGTGAATCAATGTTCTGCAATATTTAACTTTAACAATCTGATCTTTAAATAATTTATAGCATTCAACCAAGAGAAAGATGCAAACACATAAATTAATCATTCCCAACACCATAACACAAGGATTTTCGTGGAAACCCTATTGAGGGGAAAAACCGCGGTGGAGAGTCAATCCACAATTTGAGTACTCAAATATAAGTGTTTTACAAAATGGGAATGTAAGAGACCCTAAGTTTCCCCTAATTACGAATCGAAGTTTTTGATTTTTTTGACGTTTTTGAGGTTTTGAACAATAAATGAAGAATGCGATTTTTGCAAGTACTTGAAATAAATTCACTAAAAATCATTTAACTCTAAAAACTACAGAATTTAATGCCAATACTCATGCTGGACCTTTTATTAATCTTCCAGATTGATTACAATAGATACCCAGTTGCATGCAAGTGAAAAAGAATGATATTTATGACGAACCTGATTTCTGTAGCAGCAATAAATATTCTCCAGATGATGGTTCGGCTTCACTAATCTCAGCTTCTCCCACTCTCCGAAGCTTGCACACTGATCCAAGGATGTAGGCGCCTCCAGGAAAGAAGTCAGAAGACCAATAAGTAAGGCGTGTGCTCTGGGAACCAAAAGACGTCCTTGCTGATATGGTACGGCCAGGTACAGTACAGATTTGTACGGCTGAGACAGCAATTAATGACTTTGTACGGCTCCTCTTTCTAACCTCCAGAATAACAATAGAATGGGCGCCTTGATTTATTTAACCTCTGGATGGATTTTATAAATCAAACCTCCTGAATAATGTACGGCTCTTACTGAAGTGGTACGGCCTGTAGCAGCAGGTGTACGGCCTGAAGCTGCAACAATAAAGTGCGGCCTTTGACTGGAGTCTCCAGCTATCTCTGAAATGGGCGCTTGAATAGAATGAATCTCTGCTGGAAGTCTGTTACTCTGTAATTTCTTACGGATGAAGAAACCTCTGCTGGCAATAAATCGGATGATATTTCACACCCTCTAAATCGCTCTCACTGGAGATGGCTCGTTCTCCAATGCATTCGAGACTGAAACCCTAAGGTTCTGTTCTCTGGCAAAGATTGATCAATTTTCAATTCACAAATGGCATAATGGCTCAAATCCCAATGCAAAACCCCTTTATCATTGAAAAGTGCGATTTCCTTAAAGATAGGGATTATTAAAAAATATTCAACTTTTAATCTTTTAATATTTCCAAAGTCACAGCCAAATATTTTAATGTAAATTTAAATGTGAATTTTGGCCCCTTCTGATGATGGCGCACCCCTCAAGAAGAATCACTTAAGTTATAATTTAATATTATAACTTTATATTATAATCATTAAATAATTAATATTTAATTAATGCAATTAAATATTAATATTTCTCTTGTTACTCATCGATTAGTGATCAGATACAAGGCCCGAACTCACAGTGATTACGAGGCATCCCAAAGTCATCTTTGCTAGAAATGAGAGTCCCCGTTGCCGAGGGAGGCGCTAAAATAGCAATTCTACAAGAGTCTCAGGTCGAGGCCCAAGCGAAATCCTGCTGATCAAACTCTACCAGAGTGAGCCAAGCTGAAATGACCCTCTATCCAACCTATCAACCTACAAGAATTAGCATAATAGGCTAACTCTGCCTGAACTTCGATGCTCACAAAAATGAGACATAATGATCCGCCCTCCACAATTGCTTGACCCCAAGCAATCTCCCTTTACAAAGAAACTCAGAAATCCTCGAGGCCAAAAAGCTGTGAAACATCCACACATCTCGAACTGTCTCCTGTAGCATCAACAAAAACTCAACTGCGCAAGCTATCCCCGGATCCCAAACCCAGAGTGAAAGTCTGTCGTGACTGTCATCCTCAGACTGCCACTGCGCTCTATTGCCTCCAACTTCACCATGCTGAGAATAGTGAAGTAACCCAATGGGACCATCAAATGCCTGATTGCCATTTGTCACCACGGATCGATACAATGCAGTTACATCCATCACATCATGCGGAGAAAGAACTACAAGAAACATACGCTGCCTTGAATCTCTCCTGTCTCGCTAAACCTCATGGATGTGATAACTGACCCAGCCATCATGCCAACTAACACCATAGTCGCCCTGTACCCATGTACCCGTATGAAAAATTTGCGACATAGAAGTATCAATCCCTGTCAAATACATATCGGCATGATGGATAACTGACTGCTGTCCCTGGAAGTAATACCCCGCAAACTGCTGAGTCAAGTACTTGCAGCCGCCAACCCCATCTTGTGAAGATGGTAACTCTGCACACAATAATGAATTACTCCCCTCGACTGTACCGAGAGAATCACCCTGTGCACAAGTGTTGTGCATCGAATATGAATCATGTACAGGTGGATCAAAGGAAAAACTATAAGCACTCCTCACAATGTACACCCCATTAAACTCCTCTGTGAGTCTTGTTTGGAATCGCGATGCACTGGAACAATCCCAAACACTACGATTATCACCTAACCAAGAACTAGCATCAAGAGTACGATCAGCTTCCAACTCGAAGAGTGGATTATCATAGACCAAACCACCATCAATTTCAAATAATGGATTGTTCACAAACTGCACAATCGCTCCATCCTGATCTGAATTATCCATCTCTGAATCGCTGGATTAATAGATTGGATTGTACTCCTGACTTGGCTCAACCAGCTGCCGATCATAATCAACTGCATCGGAAGAAAAGATTGATTTGCTCCCAGGAGAGGGGAACAAATCAACATAAGTACCAATTCCCCAACTGGATGAGACTCCGAATATCTTCTGTGAAGATGGACAAGTGTCGAGGGTTGTCACACAACTCTCTCGTGAATCAACAACCATGTCACAGGAACTATCAATGATCTGCCCTGCATCATCTATTGTGGGGCTGATCTCAAGAAAACCCAGTGCAACGCGTGGCTCACTGCAACTCTCATCTAGTGCACTCATCCTATCTGTATCAACTGCTCCTATGACCGTGATGGATGTAACCACATCCTCAACATATCCCTCACTGCCATGTACCATGGGTGTATACTCCTCTCCAACCGCTGCCATGGAAATCTAAACTATATCCAAAGATGGTGAAGATTGCGCCAAACTCAACGCCACGGTAAGCCTCTCAATCTGTAACTGTGACTCTTGAAGAGCCAACTGGGTGCTCTGCAATGAATCCCTAGTCACCTCAAGCTCATGAGTGAGCTCATCAATCTGCTCTTCCTTTCCCTGCAATGCATCATAACAAATGCAATCCCACTCGAGAAGAAAATCCCTGTCCGCAAGTAGTTTTAGGTAGTTTTGTTTCATCATTCCAATTGCTTCTCGGAGTGCATGTATCACCGCAAGGGAAAAACCACTATCACTGTGCTCATCTGTCAAAGGAGGACTCCAACCATAGGTAGTCAACATCTGACGAGCAACATCAAAATGCTCAAGGGCGGTGGCAATCATATTGTCATTCACTTGTAGTTGCCCAACCAAATGATGAGGATTCTGAAGCTTACGACCCCCATACAAGTTTTCCGGTTCACAATAAGCACTATGATATGACGCTGATCCGTCATCACTCACCTCATGATAAGCAGCGTCGTGTGCTTTCACCCATGCACACCTCAACATCTAAGGTACTGCTGCTCTGTACCTCAACGGATGGCTCAACTGGTACGGTAGAAGTTGCTGGTATGACAGTATCTTCACACGCTTCTACTCCAAAAGTAACTACATGCCCATCCAACGCCTGATCCTGGGATTCCATATCAACATATGAATCCTCTAGCTGGTTTTCAAAGGTCTGATCCGGAAAATCAGACTCACCATGATATAAATTCTCAACCCCAATTGCATCTGTAGTACCCAACTCTTGAGTCTCTTCACGTGACAACTCAATAGGGTTACTTTGCATCTGTGAAACAGCTGCTGGCTCATGCTCACGCGAAGTTTCATCATCGCTGTCATAAAAATCAGAAGTAGCCTCCTTATTAGATACTTCTTGAATCACCTCTTGCAAGGACGATATAGGTAAATCACTACCCAAAACTGTGCTAGCATTTTCTTGAATCAAATCAGCACTCCTATCAAATTCATCACATAAATTTCTGCATTCTTTATAGGAGTCTGAAGATACCAAATCATTTTGACGAAGAGTTGTATCATCCTTATGTGTAGATTCTCTATCCCTTCCAGGTGTAAACAACTCACGAGCTATAGTGAGATATTCCTTTCTTGCCAACTCTGTCTTATGACAAAGCCTTGGGTGCAAATCCATGAAACTCAAGAAAGGAAATTCCTTTTTAATTTTCTGCGGTAGAATGCTATACTCCTGGAACATGCTATTCACTTCTCTTTCTGTGTTTTGTGGTGTTCTGTCAATAGTAATCCTTCCGCTGATCTCAGGTGGCACTAACTGCCACTCGTCGTTCGCTGTCCTAAATGTATCAGCGAACAAACCCTCATGCATCTCACCTGCTATAGCCTCATCGGGCTCCTGTCTCGTGAAAGTGGGCCTAGTAGGCCTATCTGCTGTCCGTGACACTGTCCTAGGAGCTCTCCGTGAACCTGCAACACTCCTGTCATCGTCACGATGTGGTGACGATCTCCTCGGAGTACCTAATCTCTGCAGTGCATCTGCCAACTGCTGTAATACACCATTTGACCGCCGTTGACTTGCACGAAGATCTCTAAGTGCATGCAAAACCTCCGCACCGTTCTGATCTCGGCGGTTATGTGGAATCTCTGTTCTTAGATTAACTGTTCTATCAGACCTGTTGTTCCTGTCAGCCATGTTTTCCGGCTGCCTGCTCAAATTTTGGTGCCTGTCAATCAGAGCACGTCTGCATGTATAATATCTGGTAAGACCCAAACTGTTTCGGTTGCAGAAGACGGCTAAACCCTCAGGATGGCAGGATTTAGCTCTGATACCACTGTAGAAACCCTTTGTTTCCCCTATTTCTGTCTCTGACTGTTTTCTGATGTTCTTCTGAAGTTTTGGGTTTTTTTGACGTTTCTAGGGTTTTAAGCATAAAATGCAAGATGGCGATTTTGCAAGAAAATAGATGATAAATTCAAATAAAATGCTTAACGGCTAATATAGATAGAAAGTACCATTTCTACTGAAGGCGTATCTTTATTTGTTCAACTGGAATCAATACAAATAGGATCTGATAGCATGCAATAATTAAATAACAATTTTTTAGTGAAACCTGGTTTGCTGGTTGAGACG
>VDFB02053732.1:0-17245 GCA_007258455.2 Sequoia sempervirens
ACCCTTATTGGGACTCATTCGTCATGCTAGGTGAATCAGTCCCTATTCATATTTTTAATTGACTGTTACAACATTAGAAACCTCATTTATGTGCCTCCTCAACTTCCTAGTACCATATACTATAGGTCTAGAATTTTTTTGGAACGTTTGTTTTATGCATCTAGCTCAAAAACATCATTTTTGATTCTTCAAATCACTTCAATTACAAACATCCTTACATCTAAAAATGCTTACATTTCTAAAAGTTTGCATAACATCGATAAAATTACTTTTCACTTTTGCTTGCACAATATTTCTATTCATAAAAATTTGCATCAATTTGATAAAAGTGATTTTCATTCTTGCATATACATTGTTTACATTCTTAAGGTGTTGCATACATTGGATAAAAGTGTTTTGTATCTTTGCATATACATTGTTCATATTGCAAAAACATTGCATGAAATGGTTTCATGTGCTTTTCATTCTTATTCAAACAATGTTAGTACCTTACATCTTTAGACATGTTAAGAAACATTTCCTATCCCCTCCCTCTGAGTGTGTTTTAGTGAAAGAGACTCCAACTTGGGCTATTCCTAACGATCATACTTGTTCTTATCATAATATCTCTCTTGGTGATGAAGATATTTTAGTAGAAGAATCAATTATTGAGGGTTTTGAGAATGCTAGTTGTTTCTCTCCTTTTACCTCTCTTAGTGGACAAAACATTCACAACCAACATAACACAACCTTAGATGATCATGACACTAAAATTTCTTCTTCTCCTTGTATTTCTCATTGTTGTACTTTGATGATAGAAAACCTATTCCATGAAGGTCATGAGAATCTTAGTTGTCCCCCTTCCCATAAAGAAACCCTTTTTTAGCACAAAAATTCAACCCTTGATCATTCCCCTACTTGTGGTAAAGTCATTTTAGAAGAACCAATCCTTGAGTGTCAAGAACATTTGGTTTGTTGTTCTCCTAAAAACCCTCCTCCTCGGGAGGATATCACGATGCAATACAAGGATAACTCTCACTCACTAAGGTATGTTAATATTATTCAACCTCAACTCATTCTTTACCCTCCTTCACACCAACCTCAAACTCACAACAAACCCGAATTAATCCTCTACCCACCTAAGAACAATGTTTTGCAACAACTGAGTCATAATACCGTTGCTCATACATATAACACTTCAAACAATCCACAGCCATAACAACCAACCACAACATCCTTACCCTTGCCTAACCCTATCATCCCTAAACCTATCTTACTAGGACCTCCTATTGGAAAGGAGTACAATCTTGTCAAACAACTAAAGAATACCCCTGCCAAGATATCTTTATGGGACCTTATTCAAGTCTCCCCTCACTATCACAACATGATTCAAAATTCTTTACAACCGGTTCTTGTACCTTCTAACATGCAACTAAATGATCTAGCAGCCATGATTCAAGCCATAAATGTTGACATTGTTTTCCACTAATGTGAGCTCCCTCCTTTGGATGTGCAAAAACAAAATGAAGCTTTCATAATAATCACTTAATACAAACGAAAAGGGATTAAGATAACTCTTGTAGATACCGGCTCTGCTCTTAATGTGTGTGGAGTGAACCTTCTCGATCGACTGGGCATTGATCAATCCAGTATTCAATCAGATCCTTTATCCATCAGGGGATTTGAAAATGTAAGCAAACAAACACTTGGTGTGATAACTTTACCTATTATAGTTGGAATGGCCACATTGGAAACACCGATCCATGTTATGCCTAATGATCTTGCATATAACATTCTCTTAGGCTGATCATGGATTCATGCAATGAATGGTGTGCCTTCTACTCTTCATCGCAAAATGAAATACATATACAACAAAGTGTACACACTTGAAGTTGTCCCTTATCTAAACAGTTGTTTGAACATTATCAAAACAATGAAAATCCCTTTAACACATTAACACCAACCACATAAGTGGACCTCATCCAACATCTTGAACCAGTCACGATGCTATTAGAAGATGATTGGGGTTCCTTGGATTTCAAACATGACTTCATGGGTGAGTACAAAATCATCCAAAAAGATTCAAATGAGGGTAAAGAAACAACAATAATGTCAACACAAACTTCAGATGACCTTTCGAAAGTATCCTCCCTAACCACTTTTGACAAAGAAGAAAACTACACAACCACCTTTGACGACGATTATCACCAACCACCACCCGGTCCAAAAGAAATGAAAAATATTTATGGAAAAGGGTATGAGCTTTTGAAACAATTTGGCTATAGTGGAAAAGGATGTGGTGCTAACAAACAAGGTATCTGCAACCCTATAGAGCCTAACACACAACAAACGACTCATGGTCTTGGTTATTGTCCTTTGATAGAAGTAATCAAGCCTTCCCTCAATATCAACACTATCACAAAACATCCTTCAACAACAACCTTAACAATAGTACATCTTGAGTTGATTGACACTACTGTTCTTAATCTTTCTCCTGAACCAAAACAAACAAAAAACTCTTCGCTTAATGTCAATGTCATCTCGCAAAACACTAATGAATTGAACTCGATATATTTTCCCTCCTTCTATCAGAGTGAGAAAAAAATCTTACAATCTAAAGAACCTTGCCTAGGTATGACATCATGTACTAAGCAATACATCTCCTTGCTACCAACAACAAAAGTTACTTCTCCCCTTAATCAAGAGGGTATCTTGTCGAGACTTCTCCAAGATCACTTGATATCCCTTCCTCCAAGAACTCAAAAGAAATGTTATTACAAGACTTCCTTTTGCGCATATCATAGTGTAGAATTCTTTGCCTAGACCTACTAAAACATGGACAAACAAGAAAACACTAGTCTTTAAACAAGTGTAAACAAGAATTCCCCATGAAATTCATTCAAACACAAGAACATGAAATCAAAGTAAGTAATCAAATAAACTACTAATAAAATTATATTCTAAGTGTTCAAACCAACATCCCATGGGGCAATTGGTGCTTCTTTTGATGTGTAAAGAAGCCCTTTCCCAATCCCTTGACAAGATTGATGATAGATGTGTGATTCTTGGTGCAAAATTCCAATAACCTAGCTATAGATGATGAATTCTATGCTAACTTGGATGAAAGTATGGATGAAATTGTGGATAATGAACTTGCATAAACTTGTGGATCATAACCTTGCATCAAAATCTAGATGATTGTGGATCCCAAATCAATAGAGAAGGCCTCTATTAATAATGAAGAAGGATTGAATATTGAAGAAAGGGGAGAGTGTGGGATTAAAAAAGGGACCAATGACATTTTACCACTTGTCAACATGATAATGAAGGGAGGTGGAGCACATTTTCAACAATGTGTTGTTAAAGAGGCATAGGACAATTGAGAGGGGGGATGAATCAGTTGTCACATAATTTAAACTTAAAACTTCAACACTTATTAATTCCACAACCACACAATTCAGTTATTAAGTAAGAACATGAAACAAAAATAACAGAAATAAAATTAACATAATGAGCACCATATTTTTTATGTGGAAAAACCAATGAGGGAAAAACAACGGTGAGGGTTAACTCACAATATAAAAGATTATAAAACAAAGGCTCACTACCAAGGGCTCACTGCCCAAAAGAGGACTCATTGTCCACAAAAAGTACTCACTATCCAATAGGGAGGCTCACTACCTACAGATAAAAAAGAGAACAAAAAGATCCACCACAACAATTAATGCACATTCGCAAGATTGCATAAACCTTCAGCTCACTGCCTTCAACACAATGAAGAATTGTTGTCTCAACTCATTCACACACACTTCTCTTATGATTTGTGGCTTACTTTCGTTACTTTTCATCACATTGTCATATAACTCTTCACAATTCGACTTGCTTTTATACCATCCTCATCCTTATAAACTTTCTTCAAGGTCGAACACAAATACCTCATTTTATAAATTCAAAATAGGTCGGTAACTGAAAATTCTCACAGTGGAAAGGAATATGAGTGGACCAATAAAAAAAAATTTAAGATTGAAAATAATATCTTGAAACAACCACATGCTTCCTTAATTAAATTTTATTCTTTGAATGAAGTGTAAAAACTAGGTTGGCCAAAACTAATGAAAACACACATGATCATTGATGTACACTCTTTCCAACAAAAATATGACATGTAGAAATTGGGACACGCTTCCTTATGCACAAGAATATAGTTAAGAATCTTCCAGATACATCCACCTCAAAACAACAAAATTCAATCATTGAACACCTTTCACCAGTCCATCCAGACTGTATAAACTCACACTAATATATTGAAAACATGTTTTTCGGAACACCAATCTTCAGACCTCTTTTCCATAATATAGAAAAGACCTTCACAAGACATATTCCTAATCTGCAAGATGTAAAACAAAATAAAGAAGAACTACAGAGCAAAACTATTTCTCCCAATCCATAGAAGACCAACTCTGTTAGAATAGTTCACATACCGATAAACATAACTTTCACGTACCATCAAATCAAAAGCTAAGACTTAAGAGGTATTACCACTAAATCACCATTATCAAACCTTCAGATTTGTACAAGCATAGTATCAACATAGAAGAAATGCAAAGCACATACCAAAGCACATTCTAAACACTTTTATGATTCTAACTTCTTTTCTTTATTTAATTTTCTTAAAATCACTTGGAAACTTATCAAACCAACACATCTGCAACACTATAAAGATTGCTCCATGTACTCACAACATCTCAGTATCATCTCAGCTATACATCTATCATCTGCAACATACTGAACTGTGTTGACATCAATGACAACACCACCAAAACTTGCTCATACTTGCAACATGTGCATGTTAAATGCATGTAGTTGAGATTTTAATTTCAAGAGGTGGCTTGTGTAAGAGGAGGTGTAAGAGGAATTAATGCCAAGTTGGCTCAAGGAGAGGACATGTAAGAGCCTTTAATGCAAAGGTGGAGGACAAAAGTCCTTTGGGAGGGAAAAGTCAAGTGGGTGGAATATTCAAAAGAATATGCCATTTTTGAATGAAAATAGTGTAATTAGTAAATCAAATAAATTGATTTACATGTTCAATTTGACCAAGGTTGACTTACCCAAGGGTGGAGTCAAAAGCTAGAGGAATGGGGGATTAGTTATAGGAATTAATTAATTTAGGATTAACTAACTTAGATGAAATTAGTTTGATTGTGACATTTAATTTAAATATTTTGAGTTTATTTAAATCAAATGAGAGGATATTGGAACATTAGTAATTTAATAAAATGATTTATTTAATTAAATGAAGAACATTAGTATTTAATTAAATAAAGTTGATTTATTTAATTAAATGAAGAATATGATGAAATAATTTAATAAAGTATATTATCTAATTTTAGGAGGAATTAAATTAATTAAATAAAGATTATTCAATTAATTGGTTAGTGCAAAAAAGATTAAGAATCAGTGTTAGTGAATCAGGTGCATGATTTCAATCAAGATATTTTGAGTGTCTAAATTTTTCCCCTCCTTGAAACAATGTACCTATTGTGTTGGTTCAAAGAATAACTTTGTTGAGATCAAAGCTAAAAAAAATTCAGATTTTTTCAGATGCTCGAGCGAAAAGAAGTATACTGGTACACATAGAGTTCATGGTCATCCCACTAATGAATGCATGGATTTGAGTAGTAAAATCCAACATCTTAAGGAATTTGGTGTTCTTCCTTATGTGGGGGCACCTAATTCCTCTAATTGATACCGATTTTCACTCTACCATTCATTTCATCAATCATTTTGGCTCACCCTTGTCCTACACTAAGTGGGGGAAAGGGATTCGATAGCCTTTTCCTTTTATGTCACTTGTCATTGCCTCTTTTGGCTAGTCGTTAACCTTTCATGAACACATAAGAGAAAGCTTGGGATGTGGACAACGTGTTTTAAGTTGGCTCGCGTGTGACATACTACCCTTTTTCATGATGTAGCTTATCAGAAACATATGACTTGGCATAGGGCTTTCCGACTAAGCTCTCATGTTCTCCTTCTACTTTAAAGCAATTTCTCACTGTACTAGTGTTCGCAACTACTTTAAAGTGAGGGTATACATCACCACTCACATTTCATTGTGCAATTTTCTTTTTCTTGTGATTCCCTCTCTTGGAAACATTTGGCACAATGTTCCCTGGGATGAGACATTGCACTTGTCCTCTTGGAAACAAGATGAGACCATTTTCACTTATCCTCTCTTGGACACATTTGGCACAATGTTCCCTAGGATGAGACACTACACTTGTCCTCTCTTGGAAACAAGATGAGACCATTTTCACTTATTCTCTCTTGGAAACATTAAGCACAATGTTCCCTAAGATGAGACCTTGCACGAATTAAGCAAAATCCCTTTGAACGATCCTTACGCTATTTTGCAATAACAATGTCTATGAGTGTCAAGCATACAAATTTTTGCTTCATTCATAGAGCTCAAAAATCATTTTCTCTTGTGGTTCCCTATTAAAGTTATCAAGGGGTATAACTTTGATATGGTTGAGCGGGAATCCTATTCCAAGGAACGAATTTCCCCATAGCCACCTATGTGTTTGTGAGTACATACCAGCCGGGCATATGTTTCTCACCTTTTGGGCCTTCTCACCCAACAAACTATCAAGAGTTCTATCACCCCAGAGTGAGTATGAATTTTCATTTTGGGCAAACAACTTAGATTTGATCCACAACTAGCTGGACAAATGATCGAAGCTTGATCCACCTTTTAACTTTCATCTTTCTCTTCTTCCTAGTTCTTGCCATTGCATGATTATGTATCTTGATTATTTGACTTAGGATCTTGGATCCTGGGGGCTTGACTGCCTTCTTGATCCTTGTCATTTTTTTCATATGCATTTGTACACTCAGATCTCTCTTGAATGGCTACTTTAGTGTGCTCATTTGAAGCAAGTTCATCCTCTCACTAAAGTGGGGGGTAAATGTACCATAGAAAAAAGGAAACTTGCTTGATTTGGGAATAATTGATGATAAATCAAACTTAATGAGGCCTTGACTTAGTGTTGTGAGGTGTTTTCCACATCCACACTAGGTCTTGGACCCTTTCAAATACATTTAACGATGTCTTCTAAAGGTGTTGTAAAGTGTTGTACAATAATTTCACGCTTTTCTAGACTTAATGAACCCATTTTCCCCTAAATTCAATATTATAAAATGTATTTAATTGCATCTTGACATCAATCTAGAAGGCTTGTAAAATAAATTTAACTTTAACCTAGTGTTGTAATGTGTTTTACACATTCACATTGGTTCTTGTGCCTTTCTAGTTGAGTGGACCTCATTTTAGTGTTGTAAAGTGTATTTAATCACACTTTCACATTGAATTTGGTGTCCCAAGCCCTAATTGAACCTCACATCATCGCTAGTAGGCCCCTATTACCCCATATTATGCATCTCAAGGAAATATTTGATGAAATACTTGACAAATTCATCATATAAATCTTATTTCCTTACTTCCTAGCATCCTAGCTATAAAATGGGCCCCATTGGGACTAATTTTACATATATGGCAAATGAGTCCCTACCAAGTGGTGCCGATTCACCCAAGGTGGTGAATGAGTCCCATTTGGGTCATTTTTGACCTTTGAGTGGGAAAATTAGGATTTAAGTTTAATTTTTCTTCATGTCGGCCTTAGGGATCCAATTTACAGATAAATAAGGTGAATATCCTATAAATACAACCTTCTAAGACCTAATTCATAATCTCTTAACTCATTCACACATCTCTTATCATTCATTCATCATTTATCTTCTCCGTCAAGTCAAGCAAGTTAGGGTTTCATCATTGCAAGTCATCAAGATAGCTTCCTAAAACATTCAAGATCAATCTTCATGGAAAGGTATTAACTCCATTATTTCATGCTTCATTACATTCTTTCATCATTTTGGTTTAATTACCTAAAAGGGGTTTGACCAAGGCAAACCCCCATGCCCTAACATCCAACATCTTTCCTTCTCTTTTTGTGTGTTTGTAGATTTAGGCATCTTGGAAGCTTAGAAATAATTGAATATTCCATTGCAAAGATATTCAAGTCATCTCTTCATTGGAAAAGTCAAAATACCCACAAAAATTCACCTTCAAGCCTAAATTTGACAGTTTTAGAACTTGACACCTAAAGAAGTAGAAAGTGTAGAAAGAAGGCTCCTATTTCCACCTTTGAATCTTTAGAAATTAAAAAGTGGACTCATTCACCATGGGTGGTGAATGAGTCCCACTTCCATGCCTATTTTTGTTTTTCTTCTTTTTTAGATACCCATTTATCCAAAATGGGCTCAAGAACAGTTTCACAGAACTGGGACTGATTCGCCCAGAATGGAGAATGAGTCCCACTAGGCCTAAAAATTAGGATCAAAATCATTCCATATGTCATTTCTAGTCTCCATCAATATCTCAAGTGCACACTTTTAGTTTCATCCATTTATGTTGCAATTTGCATTCATTTCTAGGTGTTTTCTGCATATGACAATGTGTTTTCAAACAATGTACATTGCATTGCTTTTGCATTACTAATTAATCCATTTTATCAATTAGCTACATTTAGTCATAATTATATCATACATT
Organism: Sequoia sempervirens; assembly: GCA_007258455.2. Classification (NCBI taxonomy): domain Eukaryota; kingdom Viridiplantae; phylum Streptophyta; class Pinopsida; order Cupressales; family Cupressaceae; genus Sequoia; species Sequoia sempervirens. The sequence goes on from VDFB02053732.1 coordinate 8,585, forward strand.
CTTTAATTTGAGTGAACCACCTAGATTTTGGGTGTGGGATCTATGTCTTTCCTTTAGGTAAAAGACCTTAATTGAGCAAAAGAGAGTCATAGCATTTCACACCCCTAAAATCTATGGTTGAAAAGCATACTTTCCAATGGTCTGTGACTTCTAGTTTGAAGATTGACTCATTTGGAAATTTTTATACCAGTGGATTTTCTACATATATGGGAGGTTCGGCTAATTGATCCGCAATTTCTTTCCCTTTGATAGCTTTCCATTCCACATACTCAATGTCATAATATGTCAATATCATCTTCCATTTGGCCATTTGTCTTGTTAGAGTTGCGTTGGGTAAAAGATACTTGAGGGGATCAATCTTGGTGATGAGCTTAATCTAATGAGCCAACATGTAGTGCTTGAATTTCTGCGAGGCAAACACTACTACCAAAAAATCCTTCTTAATGAATGTATAGTCTAGCTCATATCCCACCAAGGTTCTACTGATGTAGTAGATAGCTCTCTCTTTCCCTGATTCATCATGTTGAGCTAGAAGAGCACCGAGAATTGCCGTCGTAGCTGAAATGTAAAGGATCAATGGTTTGTGCAAGATTGGTGGGATGAGGACTGGTGGCGTCAACAAGTATTCCTTAATTTGATTAAATGACTAATCACATTTATTGTCCCACTTATAGGTTACCCCATTGTGGAGTAGGTGAGAATAGGGGACAGTTTTATTGGCTAACTGTGCTATGAATCTTCTGACTGATTGAAGCCTTCCTTGCAAACCTCTTAGCTATTTTAGTTTCCATGGAGCCTCCATGTTTAAGATTGCTTTGAATTTTTTTGGATCTATTTTGATTCCTCTCATCAACACAATATATCCTAAGAGCTTTCCTAAAGTTATGCCAAAGAAACATTTCTTGGGATTGAGTCATTCCTTATATTCTTCCATTGTGTCGAAGATTGGGCCTAGAGTTGATATATGGTCTTGACGTTTTCTTTATTTGGCTAGTATGTCATCCACATAGTCCTCTGTAGATTTTTGGATCATGTCATGAAAGATCAAAGTCATAGCCCTTTAATATGTTGCTCCAGAATTTTTGGGCCCAAATGGCATCATATTCCAATAGTAGATGCCCCATGGACATGTGAAGGTTGTTTTATGTTGGTTATCCTTTATAATCATGATCTGGTTGTATCCTGAAAATACATCCATTATTGATAGCATTTCATGCCTTGGTGTCAAATCTACAATCATATCTATGTTGGGGAGGGGGAAATAATCCTTAGGACATGCTTTGTTTAGGTCTCTAAAGTTGGTGTAGATTTAGATGCCCCTAGTGGGCTTGGAAATAGATACAAGGTTGGAAACCCATTCTGGATAATCAGTGGGTCATATGAAGTCGCCATCGAGTTTCTATAGCTCAAGTTTGACCAACAAGGCAATTCGCAGATGCATCTTTCTCAATTTTTTTCTCACGGGTTTCACCTCTGGAGAGACTACTAGATGATGGACCACTACCTCTGGATCAAGGCCTGGCATGTTGGCATATGTCCATGACAATTTCACTTTCCTTTCCTTTAGAAATGCTACTAGGTTTTCTTTCTCCTTAGTCAAAAGTGACTTGGCATAGAAAGTGATGTGTGGGGTCTCCTCAGTTCCCAAATTCATTGGGTTGCACTTTTTTGCTAGGATTGTTGATTTCTCTTGATGGATAACACTAAGGGGAAGATTGAATCCCTCATCCTTTGGTGCCTCAAAGAGGTTTTCACCATCGGATGCGTCCTTTATTTTTACTATTTTGTGATCGGAAAGTGCCACAACATGGTTTTCACTTAAGGATCTAAACGTTACTCTTATACTTTAAATTTTGTGACTAAGACATTCAATTGTTTCCCCATAGTACGCATGCATATCCAACTCTATGTAAAACCCTACTTTCTTATCTTCGTATGGAAGATTATCCCTTAGTCCCATGAATTCCGAGAGAGCCTCATCATTTTTGAATGTATCTAAGATCGGTGGTTCTTGTTGGTCATAGTTGATGAGTTGGGGGTAAACAAGCTTTAGTTTAGTGACATGTTACTTGACTCAAATGACATGTAGGTGATCATGAAAAGAGAGGATTCTTCAAATATCATGGGTAGGTCAGAGATTGGATCCTCAAAGGGAATACTAAGCGATACGGGTATTGACGAGGAAGCTTTGACTATTTTAATAGAAGTACCTTTGCCAAGTATGGTTATCTTCTTAGGGGTACATCTAAGTCCAAGATTCTTAAGGTGCTTCTTAGGAATGATAGGTTTCAACAGGTCATTGTCATTTTTCCTAAGATTCTCATTTTTGTTGTAGCCCTAGCCAAACATTAACTATAGCCCCTTGTTGTCCTTGTTCATCAAGAGAATGGTTGCAGTTTGGTTATCTTGATATAGGAGACATGAGACATCTTCTTTGTCCACAACTTCCTTACTGAAATCCCCCCATTTTTTAAAGGTGGTAGTAGATGCTATGAACTTTTGCGATGCCCCTTCGCTAGGTTGTGGTTTTCCATGAGATTTAGGAGATTGAGGCAACTCTCCCACCACATATGAGCCTTTCTGCAAGTTCTAATCCCCACAACCATTGCATTTTATTACATCTTTGATATTTGGGATGCTCTGAATGATGGGTGTCTTTGTCTCAGAAGTGGAGGCTAAAGTGGATGGGTCGACATAAGGGGATGTGGGTCCCTCGTCATTTTTTTGAACTTGGGGGATCTTGTAATATTTGGCTTCCAGATTCTTCCAATAATAGAAAGGTTCAGGGTCCCCATGGATTGTGACTTCTTGATTTTACTAAGGGAATTTTACACATTGGTGGAATGTAGATGCAACAACTTGCATCCCATGGATCCATGGATGCCCTAGGAGAATATTGTCGGGAAGCTCAAGGTCAAGGACTTGATAGGTAGTTTCTATTATTGCTGGTCCAAATTGGTTGGGGAGTTGGATAGTACCTTGGGACACTTGTTCTTGATCATTGTAGGCCCTGATGGTGATACCTTTCTCCTTTTCAATGAAATCCTCTAAAAATCCTATATTTTTTACTAGCTGCAAGGTACAAATATTTAATCTTGCACCCCCATCCACTAAGACTCTTGAATTTTTTCTTATGGACCAGACCTCAAGATGGAGTGCGCAATTATGTGATAGTTGTGTTGGGAGGTCATGCTTAGAAAATGTAAGAAAATGTGGCATAGTGATGTGTCCAACCATAGCTTGAAATTGGTCTGCACCAATGTTAGTGGGAACGAAGGATGCAAACAAGGATTTCTCTAGAATATCCCTATGTGTAGGAAATATTTTAAGTAACTCCATGATGGAGATTTGGTGGGGGTCTTCTTTGATTTTTCCAAGATGCTAAAGCCACTAGGGTTAGATTTCAAATTGGCAGGTGGTGCCCTAGGTGGTGGAGATGGTCTTGTGATAGAGATCTTGCCACTATGTGTGGTGACTCTACACTGGTCTAGGCCCTGTGATTTTTATGACTATCACAAACTCATCCAATGATGCTACAACATGGTCATAGATATGGTTTACATTGGTGTAACTCTTTCCTTTTCCATTGTTTTTCCCTTTGTTGTGATCCAGCATGGGATTCGTGTATATCTTGAGATCTTAGTTTCCTACTGGTTGGTCAATGGTTATAGTCTTATAATTGATGAGGTCCTGGATAAGATTTTTGAGTCTCATATAACTATATTTTGTGTGTCCCTTGATCTTTTGAAAATCACAAAGATACTTCTCATTATACCACAGTGGTTTAACTTGAGGTTCTTGGTAATTTGCATAGACAGGGAGTGTGATGAGGTTCACTTGTACTAGTTTCATGATAGATTCAATGGGTTCCCCTAGTGGTGTATAGTTGTGTTTTTTTGGATATTTGTTGCTTAAGGGTGGTCCTCCTTAAGCATTCACATTGTTTAGTGTTTGATTATTCAGGTGTTGTGATGATTTTGTTTGTGGGGTGTTTTGGTGAATGGGTTGTTGTGTTGATTTGTGATTGTGTGTATGTTTGTTGTGTATTCTACTTTGGAGCACTAATAAAAAATTTGGCATCAACCACACCATTGTTGGTGACATTTTTTTCTCGGCCCACGTGCAAGGTTTATCATTGTAGCTAGTCAATGGTCTATTTTCTTGATATGTGGATGTGCACCCTTGTGCTATGAGGGCTCTCTCAATGTTAAGGGATTTCGGGATCAATTGGTCATATGTCATGATGCATTACATTTTTAGATGCAAAGATAATTCCCCTTCAAGATTAGAGATGATGGTTCCAATTTTTTGTTCCTCTAGCATGGACCATATGATTTTTTTGGCCTTGGATCTCCATCATTACAAGAAAGCTACAAATGTCTCTCCCTTAGCTTGTTTGAGGCTGGATAATTCCTCTAGGCTCACTTCCATGCCTAAATTAAATGAGTAGTTTTCTATGAACAAGTCCATGATTTCTTGTAACTTTTTGATTCTAGGGGGTAAGTGGGAGAACCATTCCATTGTGGGTCTAGCAGAACTTCAAGGAAAGACTCACATCAAATAGGAATTGTCATATGCTACTTCCATGCAATGCACATGAAATTCTATGATATGGTCCTCAGGATTTCCATTTCCTCGGTATTTTTCGAGTTTCAATATTTCAAAGCTTGGTGGGAATGGAACCATAGTGATATTCCTATCAAACAAATAGGGGCACAAATTTCCCTGTGTGTGTGATTTCTTTGTCTACCCTAATTTTATGTCTTGTATTTGTTGCAAGAGCAACTTGACTTGTGTGGAGAGATAATTTTGTGGATCGAGTGGTGGAATGTATGTGTTTTGAGGTGGTATGGTTTGTTTGGGTGAAGGATGGGGTGGCTTCCATGTTGAGTTTCAAGGAATTTTGTTTCTTGTTTGTCAAAGGTTGCCAGAAGCTTTGTTGTGTGACCAATGCTTGTTGGTATTCTACTTGTTATTAGGCTTGTTATTGTTGTTGTGTCAATAGTGCCTATTGTTGAGCCTGTTGTTGTGTTGTTTGTTGTTGTTGCGCTATCAACACTTATTGTTGTGTGTGTTGTTGTAGGGCTTGTTTATAGGCTTACACTTGATATTTTTGTTGTGTTGCTTCTTGTTGTTGTTGTTGTTGTATCAATGCTTGTGATTGCACTTGGGCTCAGGCTACTTGTTGTTCCTGTTGTGTTTGAAATTGTTGCAGTTCCCTTTGATATGGTTGTTGTGTTGCTTGCAACGTGATGCTATACTGATTTTCTATGTTAATATTTTGATGTGGGGGTGGCAAATTTTGTTGTGAAGTTGTTTTGAGAGGTTGTTGAGGTGGTTGTTATGAAATGATGAGGGGTTGGGTGATATATGGTTGATTTGGAACTGTGCTTAGCTCTTGTGAGACTATACTTTGGGATGTTTGAGGTGTTGTTGATGATGTTATTAGTGGTTGAGATGTTTGCAATGATGGCACTAGGTGTTGCAATATCAATGGCATGTTTGGAGGATTTGACGTGATGGATGTGTCAATTTTATTTGTGGTTGGGCAGTTGACTTGATTTGGTTGATTTTGGATTGATGTGTTCAATGAAGCGATTTTCTCTATACCTTGAATTGGTGTAGGTGATGGTGTCATGATAGGGAATTGTGGGTATGTTTGTGATGTTTTCCCTTGTAGGAGTGAATATGAAGCATCAAAGGCACCTACTATTCCAAATAGATCCATTTTTCCTTGTGAGACATTAGGAACACAACCTTGTAGATCTAGGGTATAAGATGGGATGGCATGAAAAGTGGGTATTACGCTCATGAGTGGTATGTATGGATGTAGATCAATTTGGGGGGTGTTGGTGTTTGAGATACTAAAGATTATATTAGCCTCCAAGTTTTTATTGTTGACAAGTGGGTGTCCTTGAAGGGCTTGAAGTAATGAGCTTCCTTTCGTGATCATAGGTTGACTTGGTGAGTGAGATGATGATGGTTGAGTAAATGGTTGGATGATGCTTCGAAATGCGAGTGTGAATGATGTTTGTGGGATGTTCACCAAAGGTTGTTCAACAATGATGCTTACATCAAAATCAGAAGGGATTTTAGCCCATGTATTGGGTTGGATTTAGTCTCATGACTATGTTGGCTAGTTTGTGTGTTTTGAGATGTTGTACTAATTCGAGTACCTCATCTTGGGACATCTCTTTGTAATTGTTTGTGACATCCTCCACATGGTAACCTCCCTCTTGAATATCTTGTGATAGTTGAGGGGGATTGGGTGGATTGTTAGTAGATGCCATAGGGTCTAATTCTATTTGACTCAAATCAATTTTGGTTGATGTTTCTTTGTTTTGCTCCATAATCTTCTTGTGTTGTGACCTTGTTTGGACCATAAAATTGGGATCAATTTTTAGGAATATGTAGGATGAACCTTTAACTCCTTTGGTTGATCTAAACTTTAGGTAGAAAAAGAAATTCTAGGATGTGTTAGGATCAAATGATGATGATGTGAAGGATGAATGATGATGGGTGATATGGATGTTTGAACTTTTTGAGAACCTTGGATAAATACTGTACCTTAGGATTTTTTTATTTTGATTGGTTTGATTTGGATGATGAACTTGTAGATCCCAAGATGTTAGATGTGATATTAGGATGAACTTTTCCAAAATGGGTGCTAATTTAACCAAGTGTGTGAGAAAGGATTCATTCCCACACACCTAACTAAACAAGATGGTTTTGATTTTGGTCTAAGGATTTACAAAAAGTCTAGCATAGATGATTTTTCCAAAGTTCTAAAAGTTGTTTGTGAGATGGGTTTTGGTAAATGGAGGTGTTGGTTTTGATCCTAGATGAACCTAGAAGGACTTTGTTTACAAGACCAGTGTCTTGAAGAACATACTAGACCTCTAAATTTTTCAAATCCAAAAGCCCAATTTTGACTTAGATAAGGGGTTCGTATTGAGCATACATGTCTAGATTATTTAGCAGAATAAGTCTATAAAACCTTGTTATCAACTTATTCCTATTGCGGTATTGTCTTAGGATACATCTCCTAATGTATTTTGCACTATGATGTCTAAGTTTGAAATGGAGACAAGTAGATCTTCGCTTTGGAATTTTGACTTTTCCAGAAATCATGAAGACAAACACATGTGTGGGGTTTAGTTATCTTTATCTTGATTAATGAGTTATTTTTACCACATCAACCTTGTCTTGCTTAAATTTCAAACTAAATTTCTATGTCTAAGCCCCTTTTCATTCCACAAGGTCCAATATGTGAAAATCAAAGAGTCGAGGCCATAGTTTTCCTAGGTTGAATTTGAAGAGATCAAATTGAGATATGATCCCAAGTATTTAGAAGCCTCTAAGGATAAAATCCTTAGGGACAAGCAATAATAATTGGACTCTTCAAAGGTATTCACTCTTTCCAAAGGGTTTGAAAATTTTGTTTCAATGTTTTGGAATCAAGCAATGTATTCAACTGACTTGCAAAATGCACAATCTTAGGTTGAAGAGATACTACTTGTTGATTCCCCACTCGAATTTCTCCAAACACTAAGACAAAGTGAACAACTAGATATTTGGTGGCACTGGCTCCCCCTTGCATGACACACACTTCTTAGGTGCACCAAATCTCAAACCCTGAAGTATTTTTTTTGTTTCAACTTTGAATAGTAAAATGTGGGGTGGCTTCGGAATGACCATTCCTGCACGAGCGAGCATGAAGGTTTTTTGGCTTCTAAACAATTGGTTCTTAGCAAGGGATTTTGTTCAAGGTGTACATACACGTAGAAAGATTAGCTCAAGATTATTTCAATCAAGAGGCCTCCCAGTCCCTTCCTAAGAAAAGATTTTGACATGTCACATAGATACTAAGGGTGGCACTTTTTGATATTAAAAATCCACACCTGTTGCTTATGACTTTCATCACAAACAGATTTTTATATAGCGATTTGAAAGAGCTTGGCTTTAGCTTGGTACCGCTTGGGTCATTCGCACCTTTTGAAGCAGGGTGGCAAGCCCTCTAAAGGTATACAAAAGCACTTGGAAGTACGTTTGTTGTTCGATCTCCCAAATCGTGAGACACAAGGAGAGAGCACTCACAATGCATTTTCCTCACACTAGCATGGGGTTTATTTTAAATCCAAATCAAAATATTTGGGTGGTTATACAAAATTCCAAAGGAATGTTTTTGATTCTCAAGTTTTTCGAGTGGTGTGAGAGAAGAGCATACACATTCAATGACGAAAATGTAAACCACAAGACATAGAAAATAATTGTTAATTTTAACCCTCAAAGCAAAGATAAGTTCATTTTAAGCACCAAACTAAGTGTGAGTTGTTTTATTCAATTTTACCCCACAAAGCAATGTCTAGTAAATTTATAAGTTCAATTTTAACCAATTTGAAAAGATAAAATCAATGATTAATTTTAAATGAAAAATGAAGCTAGTTGGTCTAAAATAGAAAATGAAAGAAGCAATGAATACCCTAAGCTATTACAATGAGCATTTAAAAATGTTTTTTTAAGTCCAATGCCCAATTCTCCAACTCAAATTTGCTTGTCAATTTTTTTTTTGGATTTTTTCTGCCTTTCTACACCATCATATCAGTGATCCCAATGTGAGAGAGACCATCACTGATTCTTTATGTAAACATTCCCATTAAT